>VYXH01005431.1:1299330-1312123 GCA_013397275.1 Burhinus bistriatus
CTCCTCCCCCCCCCCCCCCCCCAGCTACAACATACACTCTGGTTATTTGACTCATTATATTCCACCACAGAAATCATAACTGAACATTGTCCTTTTGTTTATCTTCTTCAAACAAAGTCCTATGTCTGAATATACAGCCTTTTCCAGACAGATGTTTTTATTTTACAGCTGTAACCTCTACAGTTTCACCTGGCCAGCTTCACCTCAGTATTTCATCAGTGTCACAGGTGGAGATCATTTGCTATGACTTCAAGGTTATTATTCTTTCTCTTTGCAGATGAGAGATAACAGATAAGCTATTATTGTCCCTGAGGGGAAATTATTTTCTCTTGTACTAGCAATGAGTCAGCAACATGTTATGATGAATGCGATCGTCTCACTGCGTGAATTTTCAGGCAACTATACACAGGGCGTTACTCGTTTGCTGTGCATTATCTATTTCTTGTTGAAGTACTGCATTCAGGGAATCTTCCTGGGTTAAAACAACAACATAAATAAAACAGTATGAGAAAACAAAAAGAACAGCTTTTATGCACAGCATGAAATAAAGTAATTAATTTTATCCAAGCTCTGTCATATCTTTACTTTCTAAATTTGTTTGTTTGTGAATATAGGACGCATGTCTGCTATGTGTTTGACTTCCGTCCCTTTTTTTAATATTCTTGATACCTGGAATCACCTGTACTCAAAAGGGTCCCATGGAGGCAAGCAAAGCCCCTGTTATCGCCAGCATCACCAGAGCGCAATCCAGTGCAGAGGAGGCTCCTGCTCTGGAGCCATTGAGATCTACAAGGTGCCCTTCCTATCCCTACCTAAAATTTTAGGGAAAATCAGAGCCAAGTGTGTAGCAAAATGTCCAACTTTCAGATGTATCCATGAAAACCAGATCAGGTGCTTTGCCATTCAGATAATGGTCCCGGATTTGGCTACACTTACTCTGTCCTGTGATGACTGGCTCTTGACCACCCTGTTTTTTCCTCAGCTTCATTTTACACTTTGATTCTTACCCTCTTTCCTTCAACATCCTTCCATACTCTTTGTTTTTTTCTATTTACTTTAGTCCTTTCTAGTCAATAAGGAAATTGGGAGTGGTCAACATGGATTCACCAAGGGAAAATCATGTTTGACCAATCTATAATGGCATGACTGGCTGGGTAGATGAGGGGAGAGCAGTGGATGTTGTCTGCCTCGACATCAGCAAGGCTTTTGACATTGTCTCCAATAACATCCTCACAGGTAAGCTTAGGAAGTGTGGGTTAGATGAGTGGACAGTGAGGTGGATTGAGAACTGGCTGAATGGCAGAGCTCAGAGGGTTGTGATCAGCAGCGCAGAGTCTAGTTGGAGGCCTGTAACTAGCGGTGTTCCACAGGGGTCAGTACTGGGTCCAGTCTTGTTCAACATATTCATCAGTGACCTGGATGAGGGGACAGAGTGTACCCTCAGCAAGTTTGCTGATGACACAAAACTGGGAGGACTGGCTAATACCAGAGGGCTGTGCCGCCATTCAGCGAGACTGGGACAGGCTAGAGTGAGGAGAGGCACCTAATGAAGTTCAACAAGGGCAAGTGTAGGGTCCTGCATCTAGGGAGGAATAACTCCATGCACCAGTACAGGTTAGGGGTTGACCTGCTGGAAAGCAGCTCTTCAGAAAGGGACCAGGCAGTCCTGGTGGACAAGTTGACCGTGAGCCAGCAATGTGCACTTGTGGGCAAGAAGGCCAATGGCATCCTGGGGGGCATTAAGAAGTGCGTGGCCAGCAGGTCGAGGGAGGTCATCCTCCCCCTCTATTCTGCTCTGCTGAGGCCACATCTGGAGAACTGTGTCCAGTTCTGGGCTCCCCAGTTCAAAAAAGACAGGGAACTACCGGAGAGAGTCCAGCAGAGGGCTACAAAGATGATCAAGGGACTGGAGCATCTCTCTTAATAAGGAAAGACTGAGACCTGGGTCTGTTTAGCCTGGAGAAGAGAAGACTGAGAGGGGATCTCATCAATGCTTATAAATATCTAAAGGATGGGTGTCAAGAGGGTGGGGCCAGACTCTTTGGTGGTGCCCAGCAACAGGACACGGGGTAATGGGCATAAACTGAAATACAGGAAATTCTGTCTGAACATGAAGAAAAACTTCTTTACTTTGAGGTTGACAGAGCACTGGAACAGGCTGCCCAGAGAGGTTGTGGAGTCTCCTTCTCTGGAGGTAGACAAAACCTGCCTGAGTGCATTCCTGTCCAGCCTGCTCTAGGTGAAGCTGCTTTGGCAGGGAGGTTGGACTAGGTGATCTCTGAGGGTCCCTTCCAACTCCTACCAGTCTGTGATTTTGTGTGATTCTGTGAAACTAACATGAAAATGCTGCCCTGATACAGCTCAAATATATAATTATTTTACCACTTTCTCCACCTTGGGTCTTCCCTATCTATTTGCTTGATAAGCTTTAAAGGAAACCTCTGTCTCTATTTGTATAGATGCTAGACAGAATCACATGGGGCATCATTCTTTATTGGCCTTCAGGCACTACCAAATAGCATCATATGTTCTTAAATTAAGATCTATACTTTGATGACAGAGAAACTCACCTGCAGAAGTGTTTCCTTCTTCTTTCTGCTTTCTACTTTCCTCCCAGATCAACATGCAAACTTTTAAACTAAGATTCTTCATTTGGAACCATGGAGTTACATGTTTCACAGGCTGATCTTTAAACCCGCATTTTGAAGCTTTTTTACTTTGTCCGGTTAATGACCAGATGAGAGTCAGGCCCACAATGTAATTACACCAGGATGTCAAAGTACTGCACAGCAGAGGCAAAGCAAGTCTCAGCCTGTGACATGCACGAAGGAAAGCAACCTGGTGTAATTCTGTCAATGTTATACTGTACTTGCAAGTATTTACTCTCATCATTTAAATGCTTGATGATAGTAGATTCTGAGCTTTTTTTGGGGAAGGCTGTTTTAGACCGCTCATGTAATAAACCAGAGCAGCGATCGTTGGCCTTATCTTAATTTTTAACATTATTCATTGAATAAAGAAGGTAAATAAGTTTAGCCAACACTTTCTGAAGTATGCTTATGTTTTGAAAAGTTGTGAATGTAATAAATCAACCCAGATGTCTGAGACAGCTGTATTTCACCTACCTGCCACAGGATTTATCAGGGAAATAGCTAATAAGGGTTAGTTTTGTATAGTAAATGTAGCCCTTGAACTACACTTACTGTTACTGCAACAGTCCACTGAACCTTTAAAAAAACTGTAGGGCATACTGGCAGCATGGGAGGTTAGGGTATAAGAAGAAAACTAGGAAAGGAGATGTGGCTGGAAGAAGGGCTGGGGGAAGGGGTGGAGGTGATCTCTAAGAAGTCACCTGTTGGTTATACTGTGCAGATTTTATGTTGACTAGCACTCTAAAAAGAAATGACAGAGGGAAAAAAAAAAAGCAGAGGAATGGCATTTCCTTCAATCCCATGAAACAGAATAAGACCAGTTGTTAAGGCCATCCTTTAATCTGAGTTATTTCGAGGTGAACAGAATTACCTGCATTGACTAGTTGTCTCTGGAGTGAAAGAGCACAAGGGCAATAAAAAGTTAGGCAGCACCTGGGCCCGGCCGATGCCTGCCCTGAGCTGTCAGTGGGAACATGCTGGGGTTCACCAGGAGCTCCGCTGAAAGTCTCAGACTGGGTTGCATAGTGAAACAGTAGCTTTTAATTTCTGCTATTTTTCTCTTGATCTACCTGTTGAGTTATACCTCAGGTTCCCTTCTGAGATGTGAAAGAAAGCAGGGGAACTGGAAAGATTTTTCTTAAGTCAGAGGGGTTCGTTGTGGGGAGGAGAATAAGTTAAAACAGTGTCACCTCGTACTGAAAGACTGTCATTGATGACAATTTAGAAATATCTGGAAATAATTTATTGTTTTTTTCCATTCGCCCCCTGAAGCACTGTGCACTTGTGTCCCTTGGATACAGTTGTAAAGCTTGTTGTCTTTTGTTATCAGTTCCCATTCTTTATATTTCCCCTTCAGGGAAGAAAACTTCTCTTCAAGTGAAGAGTCAGTCTTAAAACAACACAAACAAAAAGCAGGTGGACTACTTACTTTAGATAAAAGGATATATCCTTCAATGTAATTTGGTTTGTCTGTTTCTGTTGCTCATGTCAGACCTATTCACTTCACCTGCAGAAGTAATCTGACTTCAGTTATTTCCAAACTTTGGACTGTAATTCTATCAAAGGACAAGAGCACAGATGTGTCTACTACAACTTGCACCTCAAACTTTGTAATAGGCTCAAGAAAGCAGTGTGTGGATGTGTTCAGCTTTCAAAAAGTAAATGTTTATCTCTTTGAGGACGAATGTTTCAAATTTTCTTCCTAAATTAGGAAGACTATATTTACAAAATGGCTAATTAAACCAAAATATACTCATAAAGCATCCTCTTAAGGATGAGGATTGATTACTTCTTTTCTGGAAGATTGTAAAGACATGATTGTTATTTTGGGGTTCTTATTCCCAAGCAAAATATTTTTGTTATTTTTTTTGCCTTCAGTGGAAAGATTCTCCTGTAATGTAAAATACAGACTGTTACTTGCTCATCACAATACATTAAATATATGGCCTGATCAAGGACTTGTTCCAAATAATATTTGTGTCACTGAGGAATGCATTTCTGTGATGTTTTCTTTAGTCATGTGTGCACAGAATTTCCTCTGTGCACAGAATCTCCTGCGTCTCATCATTCTGGAGACTCTGCAGACAAATTACCTGCCTTTCATCTTTGTGCAGGTGGGGAAAAAAGATTACTAAAGGAAAAAAAAGGCTTAGTAAGAGTGTGTAATAGAGTTGGAATGTAAGACAAAGACAACAATTTCAGGAAGAAAGACTTAAAGAAGCAGAATGGAAAAGGAAGATGAGAAGATAAATTATTCCTTCTTTTACATTTACTTTCTCCACTACTTTATAAAATTCTTTAGCTTTTATTTAATAAAATGTACCGTTTATTAAATGTGCATTTATGAAATGCACTATTGTTACTGTCAACCTTCTGATGGATGAACAAGTCTTAGGGAAGAATTTTGATTTGGCTGGAGAAGAAGGAAGGGAACATACTAATCTGTTTTTCCTTTCTTTTGAAGCAATGTTAGGAAGTAATGCTCAAGTAAATTAGAGAAGCGTAAAAATATAGCATAGGATCTAGTTCCTCTTCCTTGATACAAACAGGACTAGCCTTCTTATCAGACATGATTATATAAGGAATTTCATAATAAAGTAGAGCAGAATCTGCCTGAACGATGCCCAAAAGAAGATCTGGGAACTTTAATTTTACTTCATCCGTTTCAGGGACTGCCAGACCTTGGATATGATGGTCTTAGACTAAAAGTTTCAGAACGTTTCAGAATTTTCAGATCTTCTCCCCCCCACCCCCAAACTTTCAGCACTTCAGAATATTTGCTCACAGTCACTGTCCTGGAGAGAGAGAGACACCGATCTCCTCCTCGGCATTCCTGTGGGTGGAAAGCTGCTTCATCAAAGTCTTGCAGGAAAATCTGAGAAGCTTGATATGCTCAAGTGCGCGGTTAAGTTTGGTGGATGTTGATGCTGCCATAGGAAGTGCGTAGTACTGGACACTTCACACTGGAGAGAATCGAACCTGAGGCCAGTATCTGTGTTCTAACCACAAGGCTGAGTAGTAGCCCGAGTGAGATGCTGCCCTAGCGGTTGAAGCTGATTCATTCATGCTGGCAAGAATGGAGGTGTCATGGGGTGAAGACAAAAGCAGGTAAAAGAGAGCCTAGTCTGGTGGTTGGAGTATCCTGTTAAGGGACACAACTAAACCGCCATGGCCAACGTTATGTATGCATTTATGTTAGATCATCACTGAATAAAGTCAAAACCAGTCCTGGAAGTAGAGGCTACAACCCCAACCTTTCACTGAAGCTATGCCTGACATAAGCATATGAATTAGACAGAAGGATTTCCATCACTGTTGGTTTCTTAACAACTGTGTTATTTGAAATCTTAAACAAATGCTATAAACATATGTAAATATACATATAAACATGCATGTATATAAAAGTAGTAATTTTCTAACCAGTATCACCTGCTAAACCATTAAGTCTTCATTGGATAAAAGAGGAGACAAGGTAATCACTCTGTGTTTTATATTTGTCTGACTACTCCAAGTTTTCTTGATAAAACACTTGCCAGAAACCTGTGGTTTGCTTATGTCTCAGAACTGTGTTGCTAGTTACTTGTATTATTTGGTGATGTTTCATTTTGACTGTCAGATTCCAGCATCCCTTCCTTCTGTGACTCATTTTTACTAAAAGAAATCATCACACACACCCCTCCATAGTTGCTAAAAGTCACTTACCTGAATTATTAAGAAATGCAGTTCCACAATATCACACGACTTCCTAAATTCTCTTTCTTCAAATACTGTGTCCTCAAGCTCCTTTAATGCTGTTCCCAGAAAGTGACTCATGATTCTTTATTAATTATGAAAGATGTTAACTTAATGACTGCACTAAAAATGTGTTTTTCTCTTCTTACCATAGCTTGAAGGAAATATCATTGCCAAGGTGTTATCTCTGACACTGATCTCGTACTAGTAGTGTACATGTAACCTTTTCATGATTGATTCTTTAAAGCCTGGCCAAATGGGGTTTTTTAACATGTTAATGCAGACCTGATTTCATTTTCAATAGACTACATCTTTAATTGCATGAAAAATTGCAGACATTTAAGGTTAAATATTAATTTTGTTAAAAATGAGGACAAAAACTCTCTGTACTGTAGGGTGGCCAGCATTTTGCTCTGTTCATGCATAAGTTTATTCCTGATACGGATGGCACATTGGGTTCTTTATTATTATTTTTGCATTGTAATAATCTGAATAATACTACACTGGGAGTAACCTGCTTTTGTGAGTTTGATGGATAGGTTATCCCAGTGTCAGGAAGTAAATGGGAATATTCCAGTGTTAGCTTCAGATACATTCTCCTGGTATCATCAAGGGCATGTCTGGAGAAAAATTGTGTGTTTGTATAGAGATGGTAAGTGGAGCAGTTCATATTCTTAGTTATGTTGTGCCCTCTGGCAAGCCTGCCAGGAGAGTGCTGTGCTTGTTTTGTGAAGAGAAACCTCCTCCACATTCCAGCTTGAGCACATCTATTGTTTTCAGACATAAACAGATGTGTTCCTTACCTAAGGGAAGCTCTCAAAAATATGGAAGTAAAACAGAAGAAACTGATGTGAAACCACAACAGTATTTGACCTGTCTGCATGCATTAATAATCCCAACCTTAGCTGAAAGCAGAGGTCTGTTGCGTTGTTTTATTTGTTTGCTTAGTTTCTGCCCTGCAGTATGTAAGAACAATGAAGGATATAAGTATTGACTTCATTTTTTAAATTTTAATTAGGATTTTGTTAAATACATACATGCTTATTATGTCATTCCTAATTGTTAAATGCAGGATAATTCAGATTTGCTTAACAAGAGCTGGGGAAAGGAGGGTAAACATATTCTTTGTTCTGCCAAACCACCCTGAATTCCACAGGCCAAAATCTCAAAACTTGTGATGAGACCAAACTATAGATCCAGAACAGAGCTTTGTCTAATAATTCGGAGAGTGTGGACGAATTTTATTTGGTTGCATCTCTGCTGATTGCTAACAAAAAAGTGTATATTTGTCAACACTCAGATTTTTTTTACTTATATACATTTACTTTCTGCAACATGCTGATCTGTGTTTTCTAACCTTAAACCAATGTCTGTAGGATGTTCAGACATGTGTTAGACTTTTAGGTGTTTGGGGAAGGTAAACCAATAACCCACCAGGGGGTCAGGGTTACAGCTCCTTTGTGAAGACAAAGCACAGAGAACTTGTGTAACTACTGGGTGTGCACCTTCTCCCTTGAGCGCTGCGTCTCTCTCTTCTCCCTCATCACCCATCCGTGCCACAGTTACAACACAGACTGTATGATGAAATAAAAAAATGTTCGTATTGAGTAACTGCTACTAGTACTGAGAAAAAGTACTCTATGTTGGAGAAGGACACCAGACAGAGTGTATCAACAACAGGGAAGAAAGGGGAGGGTTGAACAGAATGCAAGTACAAAGGAAAAGAAGAAATGTTGGAGCGAGATGCAGTACCTCCAGCATAGCACTGTCCTGGAGCCAGCCCTAGGCATACTGGGAAAGCAACACATCACAGCAAAGCACTGGCCGACCCGGCTTCTCTCCAGCAGACCACGCTGCGCTGGTGCTGGTGCTGCCTTTGCTATCTGTGTCGTATTGCAGAGCAGAGGCAGCTGGCCCAGGTTAGACACCTCCCTGCAAGGTTACATCTATTTGCAAAATTAGCAGCTTGGATGTAACAAACAAACCTTATTTAAAAGCAAAGATGCCCAGAAATCCATAGATATGAGATGGTCAGAATAGAAGCCAGTTGTGACCCTCCAATCCTGGAAAGATGAAACCGTAGCACTACAAGAAGAAAAGAATAAGAATCTAGAAAACAATACAGCAAAAAGTGATGGAAGGATTCAAGAAGTGGAAATTAACTTTATTTCTAAATCTTGTAAATTCCAAAGTATTCAATTTTAAAATTTAAGTGCAAGTAGCATCTCAGTTCCATAAAACTCAGTAAGACATAATTTAAAATACGAGACTAAATATATACTAGAACTACCTGCAAAAAAGGATAACTAATGATTCAAAACCCTTCTACTCAGAGATGGAAGAATTTAATCAGTCTCATTCATAAGTAAACTGTAAAGCTTAATTTGTTCATAGAGCAAACAAGATTTCCTGTAGAAATTCTTAAGAATGATAGTTATCATGATAGACTGCTATCTTTGTTCTTTATTTGTTATTTCTGAATGTGCATCATATTAAAACCTTGGTTTTCATGCTACTGCAGCGTGATTCATATCTTGTGGTTAAAAAGACTGGCTTTTGTTTCCAAAATTGCTGCTGTGAGAAAACATCTGCTGAAATGTAGATAGCTTGTGGTGTGTGGATGAAATATGTATTCTTTATAACCTCCTCAAGTAAGAACAGACTCATCACAAGACATGTGACAACACTATTCCCACAGTTGCAGTTGAGTTGGCACATCACCCACTAATTGTATAATCAAACATTTTTTCTGTTTAGAAAGAAAGGTTTCATGTGATACTTGCATGTGTTTGATTTGCATAATTTCTAGGCTATAGTTGTATACATTACTCTTGTTGCAGGACACTTAAAATGATATAATCAAAATTATTATTCTGTAAAATATAATAATTTCTATTACATAGAGCAAAGGCTCCTTAAAATACCAAGAAACACTTGTTCAGCTGGAAATCCAGCTTTAACTCTTAAGAGTGGAGAGTTCAGTTTCAGTTTATTGGGCTGTAATGGGAACTGCCTAACATGTTACAACATGAGTACTCATTGACAGGAGCTACCTATTGCTGGTGGCATCTCCCACGCTGCCAAATAGAGTTAATATGTCTAGACCAGATAGCCATGCTTTCGCATCCCTATGCTTCTCTACCCCCTTCCTCAACTGACGATAACTCCCAGAAGGAGTAGATACCCAACATTTCTGCTACATGCTCCATGATGTCTACCAAGTAGCCAACTTACGCTCCTCAATACCTGATGGCTTGGGCAATTCTCTTAGATATGAAATGCAACTTCTTTCTCGCCAAATTGGAGCCCCACCTCATATTTCCAATCTCAAAGCAGCCCAGGCCTGCACCAGCATCGTGAGTAAGAAGTACAGGACCACCTGTAGATTGCCTAGAAGTGCACTCATGGCACCTGGAGACAAACAGAAACAGTTGTTCCTCCCTCTGTGCATGCGTAAAAATGAATCGTTTCCTTTGCAACCAGTAGAATTGGTACTGCAGCTCAACACTATCTTCCTGGAGAAATGGTGTTACTGTTTGCACTGCAGAGCAGTGGATACTGATGGGCTTCCTGGGATCCCTCTGTGGCTGAGACAATGCTGTCATTGTGTGTTGTAACATGAAAGAGAACTAGAATTCCACAAAGCTTTGGTATGGGAATTTTCACAGAAAAAAACCCCTATATTTTGTGATGGAGAGACAAGCTTGTGAGGATATTGAAATTCAGGCTGCCTTAATTGGATCACTGTGTATTTATATATCTACAGGATCTTCAAAATGTTTGTATTTAATGCAAACATGTATAATGAAATTATTAATACACTAACATCTTTTATGAGGAAGGATTTTAAAAAGATGGAACTTGTGGCTTTTTTTGGTGTCACAGTATTTGATATCATCAGCTGCTGAAACAGCTTCTATTACTTTCTCAGTTAACGACTTTGCCAGACTTTGGCAGTACATCACAGAAAGACCTAGAGATAAAACTACCCTTCCAGTGTTCTGTTTAGCTGTCATGTCAGCAGGCAAATGGGACAAACAGGGAAGAATGAGCTATCCTTTCACCTGCAAAAAATGCAAGCACCATGTAGGAGCTTGTACTGCTTCTTTCTGTTTTACAGGGAAAGATGAGCCTCCAGATTTCACCATGGTCAAGAGGTACTGCTGGAGTGCACTCACCCTGCTAGATACCCCGATTGCAGAGGTGCTGAAGAGGGTTGTTACTCTGGCTAAGAGAAAATGAGAAACTCATTACAGAATGCCAGCGTGACTATAATACTTCTTACCAGTAGATTTCTTCTACGCATACATACAGTCTTTGTGGATGCACATTGTTTCCTCTAAATTATTGATACTTTATTTTAATGGTACAGATACTGTGGGGCTATCACATGGGAGCGTAGAAAGCATAATGAATTGCTTTAAGATTATAATTTGTTCCAATGAAACCTGAGCGTTGTGGTTTTGATGATATGTTTAACTGCATTAGGGAAAGCACCATGTACATAGACTGGGGATGAATGGAGGGAGAGGTTTGCTTCTCTTAAGTGGTTATAGTCTACAAAAATCTGACAGAGTTTTCTGATATTACATACCTTTGTTGGCTGTAGCTATTTAAGCTGTTAAATAGCTATTAAGCTATTTATTTTACTTATTTAATCAAAAGGCATATAACGAAGAAGAAATGTGCTTCTTGTATAGCGAAAGTGAAAAGAAAGACAGGAGAAAAGCAAAAATTTGTATTTAAAGACCATTATCTTCCTGCCATAAATTCTTCATTAGAAAACCAGCTGGCAGATGCTTAACCATTTCCTAACCATCTCTAAGGTTAAAATACCTCTCTGCAGCCTTGCTTAAAGACAATAACAGGATGAGCTATTTACAGGAGATTGTGCTAGTCCCAGTCAGTAACAGCCAGCACTGTATAAACCAACCCTTCTGCCGTGTCTATGCATTTTCTATGTTTAAACAATACAAAGGCAGGTCTCTCTGAAATCCATCCTTGTAATTAAATGTCCCCCTTCAAATTCTTCATGTGATCTAGCCCGAATGAATTCTCAGAAGAAAATAAATAGAGTGCTAGCTCCTAGCACAGTTCCAAATTTCCCTGTGTGTAAGTATTCCTCAGTAGTCACTGAGGCTAGCATTTCATCTGCCTTCTTAGGTATCCTAAGCAACTGCATTGCAATTGTCAAGAACAGAGGGATAATGCTGCAATATTTGCAACAAACTTCAGTCAGATAACTAAGTACTCATCCATCCAATGAACATAGGTAATTTCATACTTAGCCTTCTCTTTTCCTGTTTCTTCAGTTTCACTCAATTAAGGGAAATTTCACAGCTCTTCTTCACACACACCCCCACAAAACCTCAGATGCACATGCTCCCCCTGATCCACACATCATGTAAAATACAATTTAAAAGAAATTCTTCCCCAATATCACGTTACAGGAAAAAGTTACATTTCTTTCACAAGAAAAGAGAGAAAATAGAGTGGCTGAAAATAGCCCTTTACTCATATTTAAATAAGTTTTTTAAATCAATGTTACACATAGGGGTAACACATAGTATGCTCACTTGTCCACAGGAAAGCTCAACTTCATTTCTTAATTATTAAAATTAAACTGCAAACTGCATTCTAGATTTCAGAGAATATAGGAAATAAAAATATGTGTTTGTATATCCTGGTTGGTTCTTTAAAACATGTGAAAATGTATTCCCACAGCTAAGCAGTGAATGTAACCGATGTCTTATCTCCTCCTAGACTGTTTTTTTTTTCTTTGACTGCTTCCTACTACTGAAAAGCAGAAGTATTATTATGTTTGGTAAGCAGCATGGTATTCAAAGACTGATGTATTCAGCTATGATCCTAAGAAAGATTATTTCATCATTGGTTACAGCTTTCCCCAGTGGTGTTTTGCCATGATTTTCTCTAACTATTTTTCTTTGGATTTCTTTCTTTTTACAGTTTGAAATGGAGCTCACTTTCGCACAGTTTGTAGGAGTATCATGTATGTTTTCTTGATAACAGTCAGCACTAAAAGAATGCTTTTGGTTCGAGATGCTTGAAGAAAGCAGTCATGGAGTGAAGTGGGTGTTTCCCTGTTCTCTGACATTTTAAAGGGCTGAGCTAAACTTTATGATCGTATATGCCTGTTACCTCAATGGGATTGCTCTTGTATGGAAGTGATCAGATGCTCTTAAGAGGGAGCCTCCCTTGGACAGGGAACTGACAGTCTGATCAGCGTAACATACACTGTCTCTATATGCAACTGTGACCTCATTCAAAGGCCTTTATGGAACTTATGGCATTGGTGACATTTTAAGAAGTCATGTTTCCTTGATTTTCTCTCATTTTTATACACTTGACTGCTAACAGTCTGGTTATTCAATTTTAAATTTTTTTTTTTT
>VYXH01005431.1:1312153-1335440 GCA_013397275.1 Burhinus bistriatus
TTTTTGGTAGACATGGGGGAAGTTGTGGAGGAAAATGATTCATTTAGTTGCTCTGTGTGGGTGTGTGAGCCTATGGATTTAAAAAGCCACAGGAGTACAGAATGATACAGTGGGAGGAGAAATTGCACTGAAGATTTTGTCAGCTTCAGAAGCAACGGGTGTAGTTTCACATCTATGTTTCTCTATTGGGCTGTATCAGTGAGAACTTGGTATTAGAACGAAAACATGATTTTTTAGTCGTGGTTGGATTTCCGTCATTTTATCTGATTAACAAATATAGTAACGTCTTGTCTATCAAGTGGTTTAACATCTCTGTGGTATAAATGTCAAGAAATGGCAGAAATTTTCACTTCTGAGCTGATATGCCTGAGTATTTAACTCAGTTAAAAATGGTAAGGGTACAACCCCTGTCTAAATTAGGTGGATGAACGGATCAGGAAAGTAAGCCTTACAGCATTACTAGGCTGCTTTGGTCTGAAATATATCCAGGCAAACGCACACTGTGCAATGGCAGGGTTGTGTAAAAGGGAAAGGTGTGGTGGGGTATCGACCACCCTTCTAGAGACTTCTTAGGGCCTACCACGGATGCCCAATTGAAATGCCAACACCAAAACAAAAATGCTTTGCTGCAGTATAGCAGACCACAGTGTCAACATGGCAGCACAGAATGAAAATCTGCCTTAAACCACTAATGTTTTCTGCTCACTATACATCCACTCAAATATAATTTTTAAATTAACAATAATAACCACCCCCCACCCCCCACCCCCNTGGCAGCACATGTTTTTTTAAACACAGATTTAAAGATGGACATTTTAGAGACAAATGCTGCCAAGTCTGCATAAACTGGGACTAATGGGAGCTGTTCCCGATCCCTGGCTCTGTCAAGAGACGAGGGAAGAATTCCCTTAATACTGAGGTAATGTTCTAGCTGATGAAGCAAGATCCGAACTTCTCCCTCACAAAGCCGATGATGTCCCCAACAGAGGAAGCTTGCCTGGGTGCTAGGGGAGAGAAACCAGATTTCTGCACTATGAGGGATTCTGGCTGCAGGAAACATCTCACAAACATCAGTCAAGGGTAGTTTCTTCTCTCTGTGAGGTATAAACAGCCTCTTAACTTTCACCAGGGACCACAGTGGCTTTTGGCGCAAGCTAAAGCTGACAGCTTGAAAGTAGCAAAAAGCTCTGCTCTCTGAATCCTTTGACCTGGCTCTTACACTGCAATGTCCAATGGCAAAATTAATATCTTCTTTACCACTAGTAAATGTTTACATTTCAAAGGCAGCTTGGAGGGCCTTCAACCTGTACAGAAGCTGTGGATTTGGAGAATGGCTGAAGAAGATTGTCTCCCCTCACTTCCCTTTTGTTTTGATTTTTATGTTTCTTAATATGTGAAGCCACCAACTTGTAGCCTGACAAAATAGAAATATCACCTTCTCTTTTTGTCAGATAGATGGACTTCTGAGATCAACGTTAACACCTATTCAGTACAAACATGCAGGAGACTGTTCATAAGCTGATGTTTAGTGCCTGCTTATGAATGTAGTAGAACTTTCCATGAGAAGCTGACCAGACAAAGAAAACACGAGTGATCATTTGGTTAAAAGGTTAACATTAAAATCAGAGGCTGAGCTGAAGAAAGAACTGGAAGGCAAGAGGGTAGAGAACTTGCTCTTGCTAAAGGCCAAAGGAGCCTTGCAGACTCATTTGGTAGGCCATAGTTCCACATGCATCACCCTGTGGAGTGTGGCAGGAGAAGAAACCCAACAACAATGTGGCCACAGGATTTACAAAAGGGAATCATGGACCTGGTCTGGTGCCCCAGGCCAAGGGTTCCCTAACAGAGATTTAGCAGCTCACAATTAATAGCAGGTCAGGCTCTGTAAATTTTCAGTGCTTGCAATTAGGGAAAATATAAGGTCATGTTTTCAATTTACAATTTGTTCCTTGCAGTCTGGCATTGCTGATGATACTTAAGTAACGGTTCTTAAAATAATTTACTCATCATGCTCTGATTTGGCTCAAGATTTCTTTTGTATTTGTATACATTTGGAGTCGCCCATGTCTAGAGTTTGTTAATGATAGCTTTTGAATCTGTTCTCCTCAGCATTGCAGAGATCCTTTTATTTAAAATAACAGTAGGAACATAATAAACAAAGAGAGGGAAATAATCAAACACAACTGCCTTTAAACTGATCCACATCATGTTATATTGGATACTCCATCAAAATAAAAAACACTTAGAAAAGAGTGATTCTTTTATGGCAGTGAAAACCAAATGCGTCCAACATCTTATTGGAAAGATTAATCAAATTGCATCATGTTGCTGCCTTAATCCCATTAGGGTTTAAAGAACATTAGTTTATTCACAGCCTTCTTTCATCTAATGCTAGACAAAGCCCTATATTAAATCATTATTCAGAGTCTCTTTAACATTGTAGATTCTGGTTCTCACTTGCACTGAAAATGGCTCATTTTTAGAATTGACAGGTTAACATTCATTTTTCTAGCAAATTAAAAATAACTTTTTTCTACTTGTCATGTAATTAATAATGTATTCATAATCTCAGTTGTTGTCTTTACTAAGAGAGATGTGTTTTTAGCTTATCTGCACACTAAGGCTTTGGAAAATGATACTTAGTTCTGTTCAGTCATATTTCTCGCAATGCCTCTTTTGTGGTTCACCCTTTTCCCAGGAGCCTCATATTTTAGCTTTTTCATACTGTTATCAACACAGAATCTCTCTCAGTCCCCAGAAGGCTTGGTTTTAAGCCACTTGTTTCCAGTTTGTTTCAAATCTTTGCCCACAATATCCTTCCATGCCATACAGAGCAGCTATTCACCAGATGCCAGATGCATAAAGTGCTCTTCAGTTGGCTCCTTTCCTCAAAATTACTGATTTCTATGCCAAACTAATTTCTAATTTTTGGACTTCAGAGCTGCTGATTGTGCTGTTTCCTCAGGGCAGTTGTTACTGGAAACAGTCCCAGACGTCAGTGACTACCGTCACAAAACTTTTGAAAAGGTCTCAATATATTCTCTTTCTCATGTATTTTTCCTGGAACTTCTAAGGGTGAGCACCCAAACCTCAGTAGCCGTAGGTAATTGTGGAACCCAGAACTTGCTGCAGAGCTGAAGTGTCAGTTTCATAATCTATGAGCTACATTTCAACAGCTGCTTTTACAACCTAAATAATGTTCTTTTAGCATTTTTTTCCCCCAGACAGTATTTAAACTTATATGACGATGTAGGTATATTGCATAGGAATTAATTTTGCTTGCCTACCGTAGTAGGCCTCTTGGCATTTTTTTCTCAGAAGAGGAAAACACATATAAAACTACATTACAGTTGCAAAGTTGCTCCATAGCTGAGGTGCCTTGCAGCTGATAGTTTGAGGGTTATCCCAAGTTTTATGAGTTATAGAACTGAAATGTTTGAAAATAGGACTGCTTAGTGTAAAATGCTACACTATTGAGTCTAGAAGACAAGCTTTATAGTGCAGGAAAAGATACCAGTAGCGTTAAGCTGCATTTTTATATACCTATTACAATACTGCCTTCAATTACATGATCACGTGCTATCGCATTCCTTAGCATTCTATGTTTATTCTGATTTCTCAAGAATTATATAAGAAAGATTTAAGGTTTCTCAGACTACTGTAAATCCTAGAATTTTTACTTTCTTGCTTTAGAGTAAGCTAAATTTTATTATTTTTTTTAATGTAATAATGGTACATATGACAGAAGAATCTTTGGTAGTTTACAAAACTACATTCAAGCAGCATGTTAATACTGCTTATCCATTTTCTAGGATTTGTCTTCTCCCTCACTCTTCTTTAGGCCTATCAAAAGCCTCTTTTTCTAACTACCTCATACCCTACAGCAGATGTTTTGCTGATCCTTTTCTCAGAGAAAGAAGAGAACATAAAACCAACTACTCCCCAGGAGCGCAATCTGATCCCTTTAAGGGTTTGCTTTAAGCCTCCCATCTGATTTTGTGGGAAAGCACCTGAGTGGAATGAATACTTCTGATTTGCAGGGAGCTGCTTTCTCTGGAGAAGTGATGATTACAGCGAGACGCTGAGGAGACGGTCATCCTTCCCACGGTTACAGGAACAACACAGAGGCACAAAATAAAGGTCAAAATATCACATTTGACAATATTTACATAGTGAAAACCACACACAGAAGCCCCATAGGTGACTTACATACACACCTGTGTTGGGCAGATCATTGAATAATCCCTAAAATAAGGATCAAGACAGAGGTTGTCAGAATAACCATTGTTCATTTTCCTTTCTGCATTTCATTTTACAGGAGGTGCTCTTCCTGTATTAAATATATTTTAGAGTATCTCAGATATCTTATGGTTTTTATCTGCTACAACCTCTGTCTGGTGACTATACCATACATTAGCATAGGGTTGGATTCTCTAACCCACCATCAGCCCTTCCTCTTTCTAACTACTACTATCCAATAAAGTTCCTTTAGTTTTTGTGCTGTTTATTCTGTTATAGGGCTTAGCTTCCTCCATGCTAATGGGACGGTTACAGCTGTCCAGTCTTCTCTCTGCCAGCCCTGCGAGATGAACTACATCCAATCGTTTCAGACATGCATGAAGAGAAAGAGAATTCAGCTTCCTCTTTGTATAGTTTCTTGTCAAAAGACAGAATGCTCTTGGGTGGTGGTTAAAGAAATAATGTTGTCTGTTTTACACGTTCCCTGGCATGACAGACAAGTTAAATGACACATTAATCGAGACATTGCATCCGCTGGACAAAATCCTGACAGTCTTCTGAAATCTATCCCTGTTTTGGAAAGTGTAGGTTCAAATGCGGATGTTGGGTTTTTTTATTATTTTTCTTTTTTCCCAAAGGTAAATGTGCATATGATCAGTATTCCTGAGCAGAGGTGCTGTCCTCATTCAGAGCTTTAGAAGGGTCTCCTGCAAAGCGAAAAGGTTAATATTTTAGACTCTCAAAACTATAATAAAGGTCATTAAATACGTATAGGCCTTAGCCATCAGTTTTCATTTTGCATACCAGCTTCTTTGGAGCAAGCATTTAGGTTAAGGTCAGTAGACATAGAGGGATTTTCATATCTGGATTTGAATGCATGCAGATCCTGAGAGTGTTTGAATAGCAGGTTTGGATCTCAGCCTTCCATCTTTTCCCATCTTCCTAAATAGCTGTTTTGCACTGCTGCACCAAAAAAAAAGGGGTCTTCTTGAACCACTTAAGCTATAGTAGAAATCTTCTCAAAGTTAGGAAAAGACTGTAATTTAATAGTGTATTTCTCACTTTTTATTTTGTATGCACCAGCCACAGATGTTTGTTGAATTTGTTGTAAAACTAGAAGACTGGAACATCTTTGTTATTGTTGTTACCTTTTTTATTATGTTAAAGGGAAAAGGGAAGTAAACCTGAACTGAGTGGACTTGTCAGCACAGCCAGTGTGTTTCTGTGTGTATCCTGTGTGAAAAAAAGACAAAGAAATTCTGAGAAAAAAGAAGTCTGATAAAAGTCTGGGAAACACCTTACCTCACTATTCTTCCTTTTTTTTTTTCTTTTTTTTTTTTTAAAAAAATCTTTGCTTGGTTTCCCTTGTTTTGGTAAAAATAATAAAATGAGCAAATGTATCAAGTTGAATGAAGGAATGACTGCTTACAGTCACACCTTTTCTTTTTTCTTTTTGCACTCTCTCTTGCTAAGTAAAGCAGTTAAGAGAACTGAAGTCTTACAACAATTACCAGCATTTGTTTGACATTATAGTCTCTTTACATGAAATACCTAAGTATTATGATGGATAATAAAGCGGGACAGTCAAAATTTTCCCTTTGAGGAAGAGGTAATTCCCCAGCATGGTGGAAGCCTTTGCTTCTTTTGCTTTAATCCTCAAGAAAGCTGACACCCTTATGCATGACATTACCCTTACACCCTCACACTGGCCTTGTGACTATATTCTCGTTGATGCCTTCTTTCAATATCTTCCCAACTGTCTAATGCAAAGAGGGATCCATCTCTCTGCTGCTCTGTCTGGAACAACCTTTAAACTCAATATTTCCACTGTATGTTAGTGTCCAGTTGCTATAAAGGCAGTAAAAGGAGAGACAACTGGAGTCTTATTTGGAGATGGGAAGTGATTGAATTCGATCACACCGCTTAGTCAACTCAAAAGTTTTCCCAAAAATAGGAGTCAGTATGAGTCAAATGTATTTTTCAAATGTCAGTTCAGCAAGGTGCATAACTGTTAAAACCATACAAATGTGTGTCACTTTTCAGCAGAATAATTACAAACACACAAAACTATACAATTACATCATGACATAAAATCCTGAAACATTCAGGTCTGTTCACAACTCTATTATTTTCTATTGTATAAGAAAAAGGAAGCAGTTAAAAAAAAGAAAAGGAAGGAAAAGAAAAGAAAAAAAAGAAAGCAAATACTGCAGAAGGTGCACTGGAATACAAAATATTCCTTCATTTCTAATAATATAAATTATTATGGCTACCTTGCATAGACAGCAAATTTTGTTATTGATATTTGAAATAGTCCTACTGGAACTGATCTTTTATAGTAGAAGAGGAGATTGGACTGAATTTAAGGAAATTTAAGAAAACCTTTTAGGAAAAGTGTTATGGTTTGAGAAACCCACAACAAACTATTGTCGTTTAGACAATTACTCTGTCACTCAGTGACCCCTCCCCACCCAGGAAGGGGAATCGAGAAGGAAACAAGGAAACCCAGGGGCTGAAATATAAACAGATATAATTGAATAATTAACAGCAATAACACTAAAGAACCAATAGTGATCCCAATACTAATATAAAATATACAAGGATTATACTCAGCCAACTATATCAGTAGGAAGCTGTGCATTCCCAGCAGTGGACAGCAAATATTGGACACTGTGAGCGCTACGGCTTTGGGAGGAAGGGAAGGCCTCAGGGCTCTGGCACCAGGGCAAGAAGTTCTCTGGATCACCTCCACCAAAGGAGAGCCCCAACTCCTCAGCAACTTTCTAATTTATATTGAATGTGACGTTCACGGTATGAAATAACCCTGTTGGCCAGCTTGGGTCAAGTGCCCAGGTCTCGCTCCTCCTCATCCCTGCACCTGGCGAGTTTGAAAACACTGAGACCTTGAAACCCACACACCATAGCTGGCTATAAAGTAAATATTTTCACAAATTCAGATACTAGAGTCTTCAAAAAGTACAGCTTTCCCAAGCATCAGAAAAAAAATTAGTCCTGTGTTGCTCAAACCAGGACAAAAAGAAATCCATGTTCAAAAGATATTGTGAATGTATCTTAATAATAGTAGCTATAGTCCAAAATAAATGGCTAATTTAACCATATAATATCAAGGCAAATATTGATCCTTATGGTTAAACAAGGAATTAAACATATATTTATACATATAAGATCTTTCTATCTTCTAAATAAAAGGCTGACTGCTTTTTCACAGGAGATTTTTCAACATATTTAGAAGTTACTTTGGGTTTAAAAAAAAGATAAACAGACCTAATGATACTTTATCTTTTTATATACTGCATACCAGCTACAGGCATAGTCTTCAGCATTATGATAAAAAGTATCTATGAGCTGTCTTCCTTCCCTCATCTCCCTCCCAGAGAGCATTATTACTGAGAAATTTTCACAGGTGGGAAGAGAATAAGGAACTGTTTGAGGGTTTTGTTTTCAAGTCATTGATAACTTATTTTAATTCAAACATTTCTGAAACTGCATCTGAGCATTTAGTGTGTGTAGAGTGCAGTACATCCTGTGCTGTGCTGTGGAGTCTTGCAGAAGGAAAAAAAAAAATGCATCCATGCTTTGTAAATATATTTTTAGTGCCTGGAAATTTCTCTTGCACAAATAGTTTTGTGTCATGCCATGTGCTGACACCTTTGAAATCTTGCTTGAAGTAGTTTATAGCTTTGTTTAAATTGGGGTATTTGCATATGACGGTTTATACGATGACGAATTACTCTTCGCAAGTACAGGACTCGGTACAGTTGTTAGGTTTAGCACTGCTATATAAAGCATTAAGCTTATTATGCCCAAAAGAATTAAATTATGCTGAGGCAATTTAATTAGTTGTGCCCAAAGGAAGACGCAATTGCGATGAACTAAAAGCTTGAAGTGAACATCGTTAATATTAATACATCCTAATTAAAGGAAAATATTTGTTTAACTGTTTTCATTACATCTATTTTCCCTTTTATTTGGTCCATTTGCTGTTCTTGTAAAAATGTTATTTGCCTTCCAGGTGATTCAAACCATGAAAGTTGATTGAGCTTTCTAACCTTATTTCAGCATTTGTATGCACTACACACAATCTTGTGATCGCAATCTGTATCAGAATTTCTGGATTTGTTGGATTTCTTTCAGAATGTTAAATTATAGTCATCTTAATTTAAATTTTCTTGAAACATCCAGGTCTGTGTATGAATCGTGATATGAATATTAAATAGCAGCTCCTCATTTCAGTCTGGCAAACTTAGACCAGCCATGAATGGAAGCTGGTTGATATTTCATGAGCATTATTTTCAGTTGAAACAAATGGAAAATCTAAGTGCCTCATGGCGGTCTGCTAAACGATGAAGAGAGAGGACTACTGAAGCAGTGAGGCAACACACTGAACAAATCAACAGATTCCTGCAGAAGCAGGTTATTCAAAATCTGTACCTTGCCTTCAGAAACAGGTGGTGATGCAGGGATGGCAAGTGATGTCTCATGGGCAGACTTCACAGCACAGCTATTTTCAGAAAAATGTAATTAGATAAGCATTTTCATCGCAGCACAATTTAGCATATTTATTCCTTCATAAGTTTTAATTCCTCTTAAGAGGAATGATCCTATCAACATAAAGGGGTCATAAGGATTGCTGCATGATCAGATTAACCTCTCTTCTACTTCATTGCCTCCAAGCTTTAGATCAGTTCTGCTTGATTTTGGAAACAGTTTCTGTGCCATTTCCAGGCTACTCTTCCAATTTTATTGTCATGATGCTATATTTATTTATTTATATCTATTACTTTATTTATGTTAATACCTATTGGCCCATTGCTACCATATAGCCTGGTTCTATGAGGATTACATATCAGCACTGTATTTTAGGACTTTTCTGCCTCTTCATTTTTGTAACTTTTTTTGCAACTAGCTAGTTGTATCATACATATAACATGGATTTACACTGATATTAATAATATTCTCTTTCCTTCTTCACAAACTGAGGTGAACAAACACCCGTTAATAACAGGACTGTTTGCAGTATTTACGCTGAAATCTCAGAACCATTGGAACTTCACCTTAAGGCTAAGGCTACATGGATTTTTGAATCTTAGCTCACTGCTATAGAAGGTTTTAAATGCTTGCTAAAGTGGTTGATAGGATAGATATGGATTTCATATCGTGGTTACCTTCTGAAGTTTCTAACAACCACCCCTAACATCCCATGTTTCCTCACTGCCTCTGTTGAGCTTGAACCCCTGATTCCTGGAGGTCCTTATGGGGAGAACTGAGAGAGGAGGTTGACTTTGTTTCCCTCCAAGGTGAAAATATGGAATGAAGGCGAATAGGCATGACTTAGGGTTTTACCTAGTCAGGGTTTGTGCAGTATGTTTATGGTTCAGTTATTTAAATCAGTGTTGTTATTATCCATATGATTGCTTGTGGCATAACCACTTAAGAGCAACGATTCCTTAAAAACAACACTTCCCTGGGAAATTTTCCACTGCTTTTCATTGCTTTCCACCCAGTAACAATAGCTCTTCAGGAGCAATTTGGCAACTGGGCATCAATATACTGCTACTGGGGTTTTGGTTTGGTTTTGTTATTATCTGTGTTGTGTGTTAATTGTGTTATTTATATTTGTAATGTGGTATGTTAAGGAATGTAAGGTATTCCATATTTGTTAGATTTCAGGCAGGATGTTCAGTTTAATTCTGACTTTTCAAGACTCAACTTCTCAGGATAATTCAAAAGTACTTATTAATTATTTTGCAGAATATAAACTGATGCCTATTTATTTCAGCTTGATAGCTTAAAATGGAATAGGTAATGGAAGGTGTGCTTAAGAGTCCATTCAAAATCTGAGCTTGAATTGTGTTGGATTCATTGTGCACAGTACCTTATAAACCCACAGCAAGAAGCAAATTTGCATCTATTTTGCGTAGAGCTGGATCCAAGTAGTTTATGTATTATGTGTAAGAGATTCACTTATTTCAGGAAATCCACTGTGCATTAACCCTGACTTTGTTTCACTGACATTGAAAAAAAAAAAAATTGCAGTGCTTTTCAGTGTTTACTCCAAAGGCTGGAAACATTAACCCATGCCTGAATGAAGGAATTTTCTTTTGGAAAAGAAACTTGGAGATAAGGAAATGTTCCTTTTTCTAGCAAGTCTGAATTATTGCTGTTTCAGTTCAGCCCAAATCAATCACTTTTCTGATTCTCTCCCACCTCCCTGCCCTCTGCAAAAAAATGAGTCTACTTTATAAGAACAGGTCTTAACTTACACACTACACCTGTAATTTTCCATTGTGTTTACAAGTCCTTATTATTGATATCTTCTAATTTCAGCCTCTGTGTTTGTTTACTAACACAATAAGAGTCACCGTAGGTAAAACTGCATGTAAGCATTGCCATAAGAACTATTAAAAAATAAAAGTATTTTAACTACATCTAATAGCACTTTCCATGTATTTAATTTAGACATCTTAAGCATTCAGTCTTGAAGAATACAGTTGAATTTCAGTAAGAAGGCATTTAAAGAGGATAATTCTACTCCTGGAATTTTTTTTTTTGCTTGTTTTGCTCTTGTTGGTTGTTTTCTCCATGCCTTCAAAATAACCAAAGTTGTGTATGGTTTCATGAATGTGTCTTTGTGCAGTGTACAGCTGCAGAAGAAAGAAAACACACGCTGATGAAGGCTGATGGAGGTACTTTCAATGACTAATGTGTTTAGCTTTTTGTTGTTGTCCGCCCATTTGACAGCTAAGAGTTAGATAAAAAGAAAGCAATAAAGGAAGAGTTAAAAAGTGAGAAAGAAAGGCAAAATAATGGCACTGTTACAACTTCCCCATACCTCTTCAAAGCTATATAGCTATGTGCTTGCACATTGCGTATATTGGGGTAAGAGTGCTTGGGAGGAATACAACATAGAGAAGTCAGTAACCCTCGGATGAGGGGAAACAAAAAAATCTCAAAAATCCTTCAAACAGGAGGAAGTTTGAAAGGAAAGGAGAAGCTATCAAAAATGTGCCATTGATATCTGTTCAAAACAACAACGTGATTTTTTGTTTGTTTTCTTTTCAGTGAAGAGATTTGCTCACAAAGAGGATTTATTTATTTATTACTTTTCCTAAAGGCTTTTTACCTTGCAAAAAGTAATATAAATTACTCTGTTTCTAAAGCCCTCTTTCAGCACAAACATGCCATGACAAGTTCCCCCAAGGGAAGTCCTGCAGGGTCCAAATCCCAGCTGAAATTCCTGAGTGAGCCATGCTGAATGTTTGAGACTGTTGCTGGTCGGAGTGACTGGATTGCAGAATACCGACTTGAAAGGTACAAAAGCCTGAGGATCTGTACATCTGGCAGTACAGGTGGCTGCTGATCAAACCAAAGAGCACCAGTCGGGTTTTTTTCTGAATCCTATCGCTCCTTAGAAAAGCAAGATGAAATTGCAAAAGTACTCATCATTGGTTAGCTTCCGTTAACTTTATATTCAGTAGTATATCTTCCTGGATTGAATTTAGACTGTCAAGCTGGAGCAGTTTGTAATTGATCCTGCAGTGCAGCTACCCTGATGCACAACACACACGGACTTTCCTTCCTATTCATGTTTCTTCTTCCAGTGTAAACTGGAGTATAGGAAATAAGAAAAGAGGAAGAGAGAAAATGACCTCAATTGCCGCTCACCTCATCCCACCATAGAATGCAGCCAGCCCCTGCACCCAGGCTCAGGGACTAACAGCACCTGCAGTTTGGACGAACCATTAATTTCAACAGAAGCCTTTGCAGAGCAGCATGCTGCTCAGAGTTGATGAGGAGAGCCACTTGTGCTCTTAAACTGGAGTGATTTCTGAGAATAAGATAGGCTGGATATTAGATAATGCACATGAAAGCCATACTTTTCTAGAAATTATTATTTTTCTTCCTATATCACCATTGCAATAGTTTCAGTTACAAGAGAAGACAGGAATAGTGTCATCAGCTTGCTGTCCTGCTTATTTTCTTGAGCAACAAGCTTGAAAAGGACTGATTTGTTTCCACCTGTCTGCCTCGGTACATCTGTTAAGCTAAATAGATTGAAGGGATTCGGAAATACTACCAGTCTAAACACTGATATTTCTGGTTTTTTTATTGATGGAAATGACCTAGCTACTCAAAAATAATATTTTATTTCATAAAGAAGACACAGGTGAATTAGAATACGGAGGACTGTTCAAAGCTTATTCTGTAAGTTATGTCATTCTTATCAAGTATTTCTGGAATCACAGTATCTCTGCTGTTTGGATACATGCAAATATATTAACAGTGTGAAAGAGGCTCAGTTAAAGGTTCATAATATTTCTTATGAGGAAAGGCTGAGGGACTTGGGTCTTTTTAGTCTGGAGAAGAGCAGACTGAGGCAGGATCTTATCAATGTTTATAAATACCTAAAGGGAGGGTGCCGGGAGGATGGCACCAGTCTTTTCTCAGTGGTGCCCAGTGATAGGACAAGAGGTAATGGGCACAAACTTGAACATAGGAAGTTCCATCTAAACATGAGGAGGAACTTCTTTCCTTTGAGGGTGGCAGAGCACTGGCACAGGCTGTGCAGAGAGAGCTGGTGGAGCCTCTGACTCTGGAGACATTCAAAACCCACCTGGATGCCATCCTGTGCAACCTGCTCTGGGTGATCCTGCTCTGGCAGGGGGGTTGGACTAGATGATCTCCAGAGGTCCCTTCCAACACTGGTGACTCTGTGATTCTGTGAAATGAGCACAATATGTAAAATATTACCAATATTGACTGTTCTTACACCATGTGAACCCCAAGAAACTCCATTAAATGCCTGGTGTTAATAATAGTAATTCAACAGCAAAAAGGATATCATACTCTTTCCTTTCCCTCCCCCGCGACACATTGTGGCTTAAACCAGAATCGTTTGTTCATTTGCAGAAAATTTTGATCTAAGTTTGCATACAGCTTGATGTTAGAAACTATTGTTTTTCTGACTGTATGTTAGGCATATATAAATCTTTGTAGGATAGTTTGATGCACATATATATATCTCATGCAGTTTGCACTGCTTATGGACTGCAGTTGCAATAAACTTGGAGAGGATCACAGTAGGCTGTTCTAGCCACCACAAGCCTAAGATATCTACAGCAGCGTCATCAAGTTTAATGTCATTAATCATGCCTGCGTGAAATTACTTTATGGTAGCAACTATTCAGCTGCTTATGGATAGACTATACATAGATGCTGAAGGAACAAACTCAGCAAAGTCCGAGCATCAATAACCATAGCAGGAATAGAATGGCACAAACATACCTGAAATTCTTGGACTTAATGCTGTTTTCATCTAATAAAAGCAGTTCAGGCAACCTGCAGCCATGATTTTAAGGCAACCATATTTCCAACCACCAGGCACTGTAACATTTTAGGCCAAAAATCCTGAACTGGCAGTTTTCTTTATTCTGCTCTGCCTACAATAGAAAAAATTGAGATGAAGGGAAAAAAACCCCAACACTGAGTTGTGTTTCTTCCATCTGTGTAGCTACAAAGGGAAGGAAAACAAAGGGAAAACACACACAAGGTAACTACCAGGTTCTGCCCTGATCAAGATAACTACCTCATTGTGTCCATTATAAATGTTGTCATGACTTTAGTTCAAACTTTGGCCTTAAACAATAGAGACCATGAAATACATATTTGCTACATATTGAGAATGTTATGGGAATGACCTAAATATTTTATACAAGGGTAGCAACACATCTTGAACAAACATTATCTAGCCATAACATTCTGGAACATGGACTGCTGAAACAATTGTGGCTGGGGAGAGGTTCCTACAGGAAGACTAATATCACAGAGTAAATTTGTTTTCAGGTCTCCTTTTAGAAAGGCTTTCTTTTTTCACTTTGCTACAGAAGGACTGTGTGGTGGGGGAGGTGGAGGTTTCCCTGTGTATGCCCTTCCCTGAGGGCTTCACTGAGGAAGAATTATTGTAAATTCACAAGATGCTCTGTGGAACCAAAAGGCCACCAGAAGACTCTACAGGAACAAGCTGAAGATTATTCCCATGTCTTTCCCTTTCTTTGTCCACTTTTGGGACTGGCTGATTCTAGAACACGGGCGTAAAAGGCAACATCTACATAGGAAATTAAGTAGAGCCTATATGTTGGCAATGACCCAGCTCAGACATATATACACTCTTAAATTTGTAGAATTCCTTGTATGTCTCTCTGCCACTCTAACTATTGACAAGAAAAACTCTAAGAAAGGTCTTTTTAATGTAGAAACATATTGACCACTAGATCCTACAGTGACTTTCCTAAATGAACTATTAGGAAATAGTAGGTTCCGTGGTTCTATGAGCTACGAGTGGAACTTTGATTTTCTCTTTTGTCTCCTTTTTTCAGTTTTGTTTTGGTTTTTTTTTTATGTCTACTTTTTGATCACAAGTTTCTCCGTAGCCATGGCCAATTTTCTCTTCAATAACCAACTCTTAACTATTGGCTTATTGTTATTTCCAGATTTCCTTGTCTGCTGTGCTTATTCTCTTTCCCTGTCTCCAGTTTTACCTTCCTGTTCAATTCTGGTTGCACTTCCAGGAAGGTACTGTACGCATCCCACTTTTAGAAAGCAAGACTTTAAAAGGTCTGTGACTCTGATCAAAGTTACTAAAAGTCTCAAGATTGTATAGAGGTGCTTAATTACTTTTAGCAGATAACGAATGTATAATTGCATCAAGAACAACATGGTGTTCTCTTATTACTTAGAATGCACAAGACTACTTGCCAGATTTTCTGATCTAATGAAATTAGGCAACTGAATGAATCACAGACTCAATTCACTGCATATTGTTATAGCTATTTATATTTTTAGTAGGGATAGTAGGAATGTTTACTAGAAAACAAAAAAGAAAATGTAACAGAGTTGTTGCATTTCATTCAATAAGATAACTTCAATAACTGAAGCAACCTTCAACTGTAACTCTTGATTCTTTTAGGGTTGAGGTAGCAACAAGATCAGAAATTATTTCTTTCATATTTGGAAACACACTTAAAAAAATCACACTGGTCTTGGGCCGTTATGCAGACCATAGGCCACCTTAAGCCAAGCCTGAAGTTCAGCTGAAAGGTTTAGATAGACCAAATTGCAGCTGTTTGTTTCTTTCTTGGCATGGATGAGTCCACCTCACACAATTTCTATGCTTATTGTTTGGTTCCTTTTCAAATCCCACTCTACTTTGAATATTGTCATGTGTTCCTTGAAAAGGTTATCAGCTACTTTTGAAGGACCATCTATCATGCTGCCCGTTACTAAAGAAACAACACCCTTAATTTTGTAACCTGAAAGAGCCCAGATCCAAGTGTAGAGTCAGGAAATTCTTATAAGAGAAATCCTAGATGAAAAATTCATGCTTGCTGAACTCTTGCTGCCTCTAGGATCTCTCAGTAAGCCTTCCTTTTGTAAGAAGCTGCAAACTGGCTCCAGATATACGCCCTCAGAAATAAACCAGCAGTATTTTATACCTCTGAAATGAGCAACTTTTAATCTCTGGCAGATAGACTAGATAGCAGCTCCATTGACTATTTAGAGGAAATGATAAACTTCTAAAGCTTTGTGGTATCTTGGTGATGCAATCTGTTGTAGCTATAGGGACGCAGTAAGAATGTTTGTGTGAAACACTGAAGAAACAGTTCTGAACACTATTATGCTGAGATCACTGGAATTGCTAAGAGCACTGACAGTCATAAAAACTGGTACTGTGCAGGTTTTGAAGCTGGTTTTATCTACTATTTTCTAGGACATTGAAGACACACTAAAAATAAGCACTTCTTTTTAAAAGAGCTTTTATTAAAAAGAATGCCCATGATAGCTTTTTTTTTCCAGTTCAAGATTTTGTCAGGAACACTAGAAAGTTGCATATATAATGTAAAATACAAATTATAAATAAGGCAACTTCCTTCAGAAGAAACAGAAGAACTGCTTTTTTTCACCGGACAGACAGTTTTCTAATTCAGTACCTTCAATGATATTAGCGTAAACAGAAAAATATTTAAAGAACATTCTGAACCACAAAAGAACACTCTAGATATTGGTCTGGTTTTTTGTATGTCTATAATACACAAACATTTAAGAGACAGCTTCTGCATAGCTGAGATTGTTAAAA
Source organism: Burhinus bistriatus (assembly GCA_013397275.1). NCBI lineage: Eukaryota > Metazoa > Chordata > Aves > Charadriiformes > Burhinidae > Burhinus > Burhinus bistriatus. Next base: position 1,328,547 of record VYXH01005431.1, read on the forward strand.
CCTTACTTTTCAGACAGCACCTGAGGCTTTAGATTGAAAATGATGCTACATTGCTAGTTGTGAAAATTAACAGGTAAGTCACTATGATTGAGGAGCAAAGTATTTATCTTGCATGTAGGGCACATTGATTAGAAGGTTTTCAGAAGACTCATTACCATCAAGTGTTAAATACTACAAATTACTCTGTGGGCCAGACTGAATTAAGAGAACTGGAGATAATGGGACTATAAAAATGATATGTAGCTAGCAACAGTTGTAGCTTGCTTAGGGATACATGTAAACACAGTCTGGTTAACAGGATAAATGTGAAAAAAAAGAAAGGATAAAGCAAACAATATATCAAACAGTTTGTGGGCAGTTTTCAGTACATACATGTTCTCTTCTAATGCTGACAGGGAATAACATGCCGTGACCACTATTTGTAGAACAAAAGTGTTTCAAGTGTTTCCAACAGCAAAGATACCTACTCCTGTTACCCTTTCTCCAGGGTTATTGTTTGCTCTATGTAATGCGGTAGCTCTCTAGGTTCATGCCGGCTTTAATTCTCCAGAGGCAATTGTTTCCCTACTTTCCTGCCCTAACAGACTCACTGTCCTCTCTCCTCTCTTCACTTCCTCAGGTGTCTCAGCTGCAGCTGAAATCAAAGAAAATTTATTGTTGGAATGATGGAAAGTTGTAGTCATTCTGCATGGGAAAAGATGTTACAGGTCTAAATTACAAAAACTGCAAAAATTACAATTGCTCATTGAGAAACAGTCTCTAGGCATAAGCTCTGGACAGGTTACCCAGGGAGACTGTAGTCTCCTTGTGACAGAAGGCTGTAAATGATGGGTAGGGCAATTAGCCATCAGGCGTGACACAGGTACAGCTCACTATGCTTTCGAGAACTATGGACTCAATGAACAACTGCATTTTGTATCATGTCAATGAAAACATTTTGAATGGAACTAGCACATGCCACATTTTTGTTCTCAAGCAGGCAATTTCCTGAGTAGGTATTAAAATCCCTGGGTCTGGGCTTTCTTGTTTGTTTGTTCTTGTTTATTATTAATTACACATTATGTTCATGGAAATCTCTCTGCGTAATTATACAGATTTGGTATTGGTTTTAGCCTTGGCCTTTGGCATTCGGACATCTGTGTATTTATTTGCTATTTTTTCATATTCTTCTCTAGGTATACCTACTAGATTTGATAGGAAGCCCCATTAAAAAGCGAGAGGATACAATTGCCATTAATACAGTACCTGTAGTTTGTCTTAATCATGGAAAGGTTTTATAAGGTTAAATTTAGCTATATTTAGCTAATATAATTTAGCTATATTTATTAAAAGTAGCTTAGGTTTGTTGATACAGAAATTAAACTCTAGCTTGGCAACTGCATTGTCACTTCTAATTTAGATAATTTTTTTTACTCATTAGTCTTACTTTGTGTATACCCTTTCCTCTTAATGAGAGCAGAAAGAGAATTTGCAGCCTACTGAGTTAGCCATCATAATTGTAAGCTTGTTTTAGGCCTTCTCAAACCGCAGGTTTGGTTAATATTATAAGCCAATTTAGCAACAAAAACCTGTTAATAAATATGGTTCGGTAGTGTTTTTAAGGCAGAAGTAAAACGATCAGCTCTTTGTTGTATTTGTTCTGCGTATAACAGCACAGAGGGTCTTGGTACAGCAATATCATACGCTGGTGCAGCTGGATCATATGCTGCCCACATTTGCTGATTGTCATGGTGATTCACTGTTGTGATCAAAACTTTCCTGCTTCTGCATCCTAATAATTGTAGGCTATTTGTAACATTTATGGCCAAAAGCATTGGAAATATACTCTGTACTAGTAAATTTAACAAGTGCTATGGAACTTCCTGGATGTTAAAACTCAATCACCGGTAGTTTTAAATGGTCAGAATCATCCTTTACACAGTTTTGGCATGTTCCCACATCATTCCCAGGGGCAGTTCAGGGGTTAGCATGCAGCCACCTTAGTTTGGAAACTAAGAAAATATAATAATATGGATCTGATTCGTTGTGTGCCATTGAGCCTTGGTGGCAGGGAAGGATGCTGGGAACAGAAGGTATCTGTTGATCCCGATAGTGTGACTGTCAGAAACATTGTACAATGTATGCAGAAACAGTATTTTCCTTTAAATGGGTTTGTAGTTGCAGACATAGCTCTTTGTACATTCATGTAACAAACATGAACAAAACCAATGAAACTTCAACAGGGAAAGACGGGAGAAGGAAGGAGTGGCAGTTGGTCATACAGGTGTCTAACTGCTGGTGTCTTGGTTAAGAGGCTCTACCAAGTCCTCCTGACTTGCCCTGGGAAGAGATGACTTGTTACCACTGATTACTTTATGGCTCTCAATACTTGATTGGGAGTGGATTACATTGGATTAAAATAATGAGTGGCTTTTCACTTTTCAGGATGAAAACATGAAGTTCATTGAGAATAATGTAAGACTATTTTAACTATATAATAAAATTTATTTTTAATGCTTGTGGTGGAAGAAGGTTGCTGAATGTTTTAAGCAGGTAAGATTAAGTTTCTTGCTGTACTGTGTAGTTCTTCAGAACTTTCTTTTTAGATTAAAAAAAGAGAGTTCTCTTGAACTGAGAGGCAGTTTCGGTATAAACTTTCTCTCTTCTGCTCATTTCTGTATACAAGAGAAAACCTGAGAATAGTAAGCAATGTACTGATTTTTATACTTACTCTATAATGATATTGCTCCTTTATTCCTGTGCTTGCAGGTGAAACATGCTTTTCATTCTACATATCATAGGATTTGAGCAGAATAATGATCCTGCCTCACAGATGATGCTTATTAATTTCTCAAATTTTCTCAAAGTGGAAAAATCTTGAACACTGTCTCTAAATGTGTTTTTCGTCTACTTGGGATTTTTTTCTGGCCCCTGTTGGAACAATTAAGACTATAGATTTCATTGGATTAGTGTAATTTGATGAATTTTAAATAATTAAAATACCATTATTAACAAAAGCCTTTCAGCACTAACCATTACGTGATGATCATAATCTACTTGCCCAAATATTAAATATATTTCACATTTTTCAGCCTTTATATGGCTCTTCAAGTTCTGGAAATGGTCCCCAAGTTAAATACTCAATAGAAATCCAGGTGAAATTTTAAACACTGGCGTATTGGAAGCACCTGCAAGGGTAGTGGGAGTGGGGAGTCAGGTGGGGAATGGGAGAAGAGAAAAAGAATGTGCTAGTTCTGTCCTATATTGACAAAAATACAAATAGCAGGGAAAAAAAAGTTTCTGGTCAATCTAATTCTCATTAAAACTGTATACAATTCAACTAGTACCTGCACGAGGCTTCTGTAAGAAATGTCATCATAAAGCAGTGTACTATTAGTCCCATTACCAAGTTTTTTTTTTTTTTTTTTATCTAGATAGAATTATTTCTGTTTAAGTTTTAAAAAGTTGGGGAGAATTTCCATCAGTATTCCTGGTTCCTCACAGTAAAATCTTTGTGTGACCTTCCCAGTCACTAAAGAATCAGTATATTGGCTATTCACTGACTCTAATTCAAATTCCCTACATGATTATTTCCCTGAAATGAGTATGAAGAGAGTATCTGACTTACGATAGATATTCTCCTTTAGCAGAACAAAGGTGCATGGAAAATAACGGCTAAATCAGTAGCAGGTCTGTATATCCCCAAAATTTGAGCTGCCTAAATCACAATTTAAAATCACAATCCTTTTTCCTCATCTCCAGGGAGGCAGAAAAGAAACCACAGATAACCAAACCAGATTTCTTCCGCATTATTTGCACTGGAAACAGCTCGAACAACTCAGCACACAGAAGTAAGCTGAGGGAAATAAAATTTTGGCCATGGACAAGAAGAGTAGGATAAAGATTAGAAATGAGTCAGAGATGACCCTAAGATAACAAGCAGTGTTTATAATTCTTATAAATTCCTCCCAAATGGCAAGATTTTTGTTGGTCTCGTGATGATCCTGTGAAACTCCAGCCCACTCAGGAATTTCTATCTGTTTAGTAGAAGTCCCCTCTTCCAAACAGTTCACACCTCGTGAAATGAGTGAGGGACCAGGGGACAGAGCTGAGGAGGGGACTGTGCAGGGCAGGAGAAGCAGAAATGGGGCAGAATGGATGTGTGGAGCAAAAGAGTATCGCTCATTTTCAAGTCAGGGCAGCAGACGTAACTGCTGACAAGCGAGAGCTCTGGAAGCTTCAGAGGATGATAACCACAAAGCATACTGGATACAGAAGAATGTGTTCATTAATATGGCACCTCCCACATGCCGGGGGTAGGCAAAGGCATGGTTCACTAGATGCACAAACATATTTTTCTTAAAAATCTCGTCATTGGATGGCATCATGATTCATCATGCTGGATTTGAGCAATGAGGAGAAAAGTGATCACTACTGGTTCAAGAGAATTTATTAAAGGAAGATTGTGGTCTTTAGTTTAGACCTAGTAAGCCACTTGGGTAGTAGCCTAGAAATAAAATGAGAAGAGACACATGAAAGTGATCTGCATAGGAATTAAACCCTTTTAATTGTCCACATAATATCAGCCACAGTCATCTCTTGCAAGACCAAACACGTTGTTAAACCTGACAAAGTGTGACTTTAAAAAAGAATAATAAGAAGAAGAAAAGCCCAAGAAAAAACTTACACTGTAAAGAAGGCTCTAAGATTTCTGAATCTTGTTTGTATAGTTTTTGCTTGTTTTACACTGAATATGAGGCAAGATCTCTACTGTACCCAAATTATCAAATAGAAAAGAACATAAGACACTAAGAACATCAGGTGAGGACAGATTTACAAAAGCTGCGGATAATGTGATGTAGGAATTTTTAGGTAACTGTGTCTAAAAGGCTGCAGTGCCACATAAGGAAGTTCTCCATGCATTCTGTGATTCTCTGTGTGCTGAACATCTGAAACCTCATATTTGCTGTTAAACAGGTGGCTGACCCATAGGAGTGGATTTCCAATCGCAGGCAGTGGATTGCAAATGTACGGAAGATGTGGTTTCTGCCTAGCAACATGAGTTTTCCTTACTCTCTATTTCCAAATTAGGGAGTTGAAGAGTAACCATAGTACCTCACTGGTACTATGCAAGTTCCTGTGGCCCCAGAATGGACCTGGGAGGTGAAGTCCATCATGGGAGGCTAAAGCCTCCTTCCTTCTTCGTGTAGCCCCCAGTAGATTTGGAGCTGGCAGATGAGACAGCCTAAGTATGGGTGTCTCTGACAGTATCTAAGCAGCTCAAAAGGTCAAGAAAGAGTTGAGATCTTGAGGTCTAATGAAGAATAAGAAGTTGCTAGAGACTTTGTTCAATCTTGCTGAGGAAGTAAAAGACAGACTGGATGCAATTAAGTTAAAAATTAGAAGAAGAGGAGCCTTAAACAATGCCTGTAAGCTTTCAACACAAAGATAATGTAGCTGAAAAGAATGAAAACAGAGCAGCAATTTGTGTTATATATGGAGTGATCACAGCACACTTGTATTGGCAGAGGAAGAAACCAGTGAGCAGGGAGAGGCTAGGGGTGAAAAGAGTACTGAAAGGGACTGGGAAGTTTAGGCTGGAAGAAACTGAGTGCTTGGATAGATGGATGGGTTTGGAGTGAAGAAAATGCATTCATTTCCAGTTTCAGCCCTAAAATCAAAAGAAGAAGGGGTCTGGAGAAGACAAGGGAGTAAGAAGCGGTGTACAGTATTGCCCACCTTTTTTTTGCAGGATGCTGGTAAGATCTTGTGAAGAGAGAGGAGGGTGAAGAGGGAAGGGGCTGAGGAGAGACAGAAGCTAGCGAATAGTTGATGTCCTCTGCAAAGGTGTTTGGCCAGGAATGTGGCAGGAATGTGACTGCAGGGCACCGACCTCGTGAGGTGTACGGTTCTTTTACTACACTTTTTCATGAATTGTGTTTGCTGAAGACACATTTTTCAAAACAGCGTTTGATCAACTCCTGGCGTACTAACAAGCACACTAGCAGCGTTAAGGTTTAGTCAAATTAATTTTTTCTGCATATTGATGGCTTCAGTGTACTTTGCATCTGGCATAGCTTCCCAGGCAATTAAACCCGAGCAATTAAACTGGTAAACAAGCGCGGGTTACGCTGCCTAATCCCAGCTGCGAGCGCCCGCGGAGGAGAAAGAGGAGGAGGAGGAGGAGGAGGCCCGGGCGGCGGGACGGGAGGCAGCGGCTGCCGGCGCCGGAGCGCGGCCCCGGGGGAAGCCGCTGTGCTGCGGGGCGGGCGCCGTTCCCGGCCCGCCGGCTGGCTGGGGCCCGGCTTTGCACAATCACTCGTTTTTTACCGCACGGTGATACCTGGGCCGCCGCTCCGTCAGCAGAGGGGAGCAAAAACGCTGCCACAGCCGGGGCTTCGGCAACCAGCGAGGGAAGGTGCGAGCTCCCAGCCGCTGGCGCAATGCTGGCGGCCCCGGCTAGCCCCTGCGGGCGGGCAGACAGACAGACACCAGCACCACGGACACTGCCTCAGCCTCCCGGCAGCCGGGCACCGGCGGCGGCGGGGGGAACCGAACGGCGGGGCCGGGGCTGAGCCCGCAGCTGCGGTCCCTCTGCGGCGGCTGCGGACGCGGCCGCCCCCCGCGGGACGCGGGTGCGTTTGAATGGGAGAGAGGGGGAGCTCCTGCCGGCGCCCGTCTCAGCCGTGACCGCGTTACCACTTGTGTTTACACAGGGCGACTCCCAGGCTCCCGAGTTTAGCGTTGAGACAAAATTTATTGCGGTTATTCCGGGGGAAGAGCTCTGCTGCTGCCGCTGCGGCTGAAGGGAAAGAGAGGACGAAAATGGGCGGGAGAGGCGGCGGCGGGTCAGAAAGGCACCGGGGGCTCTTCTTGGATGGTTTTATTTGTCAGCAGTTTGGCAGCACCTCTTAC
>VYXH01005431.1:1336216-1409005 GCA_013397275.1 Burhinus bistriatus
GGGTGCGGTACAGGGGCGCCCGGGGGAGGTGGTGCCTAGGGGTCCCGGCAGGGTTTTTACTGCTTTTAGGTTTTTTGGGGTTTGTTTTATTTCCGTTTAAAAAAAGAAAGGAGTGTCGGGGCGCGGAGGGTCGAGGCGGTGGAAGCAGGGAGCGGTGCCGGCAGCGCGGCGCAGCCGGCTGACCTAGATTGGGAGGCATCTGAGGTGACGGCTCCCGAGCGCCGGCTGCGCTCGTCCCACCGGGGAGCCGGTCCCGCCGGTGGGTGCCGCGCCGTCCCGGGCAGGCCCCCGCCCGATGGCTGCCGCGCTCCCGCCGCGCCCGGGCCGCACCGCTCCGCACCGCTGCGCGGCTGCCGCCGGCTCAGGTGTCTCTGCGGGGAGCGCGGGGTCGGAGCCGGGAAAGGCTCGGCTGATTCCCACCGTTTAGGGCTATTTTTAGCCTATCTGGGAGGGCTGAACCAGCTTTAACCCTCCGGTGTTACATTAGATGTTTTTATTTGTTCGGCTGCGAACAAACCCAAGGGCTGCAGACCGGTCGAAAGAGGGGGTGGGGGAAAAGTCTGGCCATACGGTGGCTTTTTGGTTTTTGTTTGTTTGTTTTTTGAAACTCTGGGAACAGCTTAGTACCTGAGTAATACCATATTATGCACCTGCTGTAGGTTGGACTCCTAGGCTTTGCATGCTCCGCTAAAAGACTGGTCTCATGAGGGTGATTTTTCAGGCTAGAGAAGATGCTTAACTTGCACTTTCAACTGAAAGTCAAGAATCTATAGGTCATGAAAAGTAGCAAAGCTAAACTACTAAGTTGCAAGAAAAATAAGCGAAAAGTTATGCAAAGCTCAGGAAATCCCAGTATATGTCTTGGGGTACTTCTGTAGATGTAAAATAACCGCCAAGACTACAAATGCATTGAAGGAGAGAATGACAAATATTTAATGAAGTTCTATTGCAAATGATATGTTTTTAGATTTATAGCAGACAACTGTCTTGAGGCAGGGGAATTAGCTTGAGTGCTTGTTTCTATACGGTTGGAGTTGTTAGAATGAATGTATGTACATAGCTGGGGTTTTACCCTATAAATTAACACAGAAAGTCTAAAAATGCCTTTTTCTTTTTTTAAGTCCCTTGCTAGAAGATGCATTCATTATGAAAACAGCAGTGTTTGCTTTTTTGACCACTCATTTCCAAACAAAAATGTAGAGATACCGAATTAAATTCACGCTGTAGATCTGGATTTTAAAAATGAAATGAGTGGGTTTTTGTGAAGAAAAAAGGTATTTGTGGCATTTTTAGACTATTAGTTGCTAAAGGCAAATCTTAAGTTCTGATTGTGAAAGGGTGAAGTGTTCTGCCTTTGCGGTAAGATCACTTAATGTCTGGCTTACTATTAAATTCTAGTTAGTCTTGGTTAGAGGATGTGAAATCTTCTCTTTTATGTTACTATAGTATCTTAAGAAAGTAATCCTTTTCTGTGTATCTCCTCTTTATGTAAGCTGGCTGAGATTCTCTGACTAGTTGAACTTGAAACCTTTTTCTATTACTAATGAGAACCATTTATCTGTTGAGGGACTTTGCCCTTTAGGACCGAAGGGAGAATTAAGTGTTTCTTCTTAAAATAAAAGTATTCATATCAAAGTAGTTTGCTCACCCGTAAATTGAAGTGGAGGCTGACCATTAACCCACCTTGCTTGCGTTACTAGAAATTACTTTTATGCAAGACAAATCTATCTCACAGGTAACACTTCTGTGTTTCTTTTCTCCTCATAATGGCTATGCTTTTTGGTTGCTTCTTTGGTTAAACCAACCTTACGGAGCATTGCTAGTGGGTCACAGGGCTCTGACTTCTCACATAAGTAATTACAGACCATATCTTTAGGCCAAAAAAAAGTGGTAGAGGCAATAAGCTTTTGTAACTTATTGGGAGAGGGAGGGAAGGAAGATGTACTTGCTGGTGGTTAATAGAGATTTTAAACTTTATGAACGGTTCCAGTGTTGTGTTGTCTTGTCCTATGGTTTGACACTATGATTTTTAATCTGTTTGAAGTTGATATTTCCTCCCCCAAGTAGACTTTATAGCTATTCAGGGGAAAAAAAAAAAAAAAAGGAAGAGGTGACACATCATTGGGACTAGTATCTTCTATAGAAGAGGTTGTTTCTGTAGATAGTTCTTCTAATGTTTTATTTGTCTCATATGTAACTCTGAATGAAGCATGGTAATTGGTAACCTGGGGCAATAGGCAGCTAGTTTATAGAAATGGAAGAAGCTATTCATGTAATGCCACAGTTGCCATGAAAAAAAATGAAGTATAAGAAATACTTCTTGCTAAAGGTGCAAATAACTCATTACAACCATGGTGGTAACTCAGAAGTAGTTCAAGAACCTTCCCCTCTGTAACTCCCAATTTTTATTATGTGCCAAGTAAAGAACTGAACTTGAGAGGGGATGTTGGGCTATTGCCTGACAGTGCCGAGTGGTGTAATGTGCTTTTTTGATTCAGTATGGAAATACAGTATCACATCTGAAAAAGAAAAGCAATCATGGGGGAACTTAATAGGCAACTCTTTCTGCAGTTCATCTTATCATCTTGTCATGTGAAAACAGGGGGGGAAAAAAAAAAGCCCGCTAAACCATGTGTACTCCAATTGCATGTAATACGCTACAGAAATCGCTCGCCTAAAACGTTGGAGCCTTTAAATTTCCTCCTCGTTTACTGTTTGAACACTGCGAGTCCCCCTGGTGGCAGCACGTCTGTGGGGTGTTTCACTCCCCACTGAAACTTGGGGAGCAATGGGTGGTCCCTGCTTTTTCTTCCTTTTTTTTTTTTAAGTCTTGAATTCCTTTTCTCTGGTGATTAATTGAACTGCTAAATTAATATACTAGTATTGGAGTAGGAAGGATAAAATGGAAATTTTATGGAAGTGGGTTTTATTATACATAGATTCTAAAGTTAGGTGAAGGATATTATATAAATGTAACTCCACCTTGCAGTTTTCATATTTTTCTGCCTACTAGCTCTGATTTGCTTTGTTTTTCTTTATTTCAGTGTTTGGATAGGAATTGTTTTGCATAACTGCATAAATGTTATAGACAAGGAACGGGGTGAGGAGGTCTAAATGTCTGCACCATCCTGTGCAGGCGCAAAAACCGTAAGGGCATGTTTCTTTAGCAGACTAAATAAGAAGTTTTTTTCTGTGTTAGCTTAAATGTATTTGTGATATTAAATACTCCAGAGAGAAATGTGTGACTGGTTGATCCTTAATTATGGGTAAACAGTAATTTCAGTAAACAGTGTAGAGATATTTTAAATTAAAAACTTAAACTATTTATGTATTCTTTCAAGGCAAACAAACAAGAAGTGCCAGAAGAAGCTTTCAAAATGGAAGTTCATCAGAAAAGGAAAATCATCATTAAAAGATTCCTTTGTGTAAAGCATTATCTGCTACAAACAGCAGTTCGCACCTCTTATTTGAAATGGAGGCAATAAAACTGTTATCATATGTAGAATAAATTTATTATATATAAATGATAACCTTGCTAGTCTTGGGGTACCTGTATGTTACAGGTAGGCTGCTACTTAAAATTAAGGTTTGCGGGTTTTTTTCAGTTGGTTGGTTTTTGGTCAATACTTCTTGCAAAAGTGTACTTTTTAGAAAGAGAATCTGCAGCAAATGGGAATAGACAAATGTAGATAACATGGTCAGTAGGTTGGAAAGAGGGGGGGAAAAAAAAAAGTATGTTCCTAATAGCCTTGGTCTGTCATCTTAAACAGTAATTAAATATGTTAAAACTGTGAAACTTTTATTCTTGGTTGGTGTTCTGGCTGTCTGTATCACTCTAATGGAGTCCTTCATATGCTAAAACAACCTGAGCAAACTAAAACTCTACTTACTACTGGAGGACAAACAGCTGCTCAGCATCGGATGAGTAGCACACCACTGATTGAGGTTTTTTAGTAAAAACAACTTTATCCCTTCAGCGGCCTAAATCTTTGCTGGTTTCATTGCCTGCTGAAGGAGCCACTGGAAAGGGTCTCTTGCCCCTTCAAGATAGCTTGAAAACAAATTTTGATCAAAGAGTTTGATAGTCTGTGTTGTTTCTGTTGCTTCCAAAGGAATCGTCAGCTGAATTTTCAGTAACTGTAAATTTGGTGTGGCAAAGAAAGGAGTAAATGCTTAGAGTATTTCTCAGTTGCGAAAGTAAATAGAGAATTCTAGAGGATGTCACCTATGGTAATACTTGCTTAGGGATATCTGATGCTTTTCATATACCTGACCTACATTGAATTAAATAATATATGGTAAGGATAACATGTTACTGCATGTACTATTAAATATGAGAGGAAAAATATATGTAGCTGAAAAGATTAAATCTATGAGCTAGGTGACATGTATGTTCTTCCTTATGTCCTTTTTTCTAAGCGATAAAACAGTTCCGATGAACTTCTAATTAGTTTTTTGAACAGAATTAGGTTTTTAAAATGTTGCTGTATCTTTAGTGCTCTTGCACATTCTTTTATTTCCTGACTTCATTTCACACTTCAGTCTTGTTAATAAGGTATCATGCTTTTCATTGCTTGGTTGTTGGGTTTTTTCCTTCCTTTCAAAGTTTTTGTTATATTATGAACAAAATAAATTTGTGCTTTCTTTTCATTTTCTCAAGGAACTGCTTGAGTTTCCCTTTAACAATGCAAATTAGCACTTAAATGTTGAAATTTATTTTGGCCTTTTGATAATAATTAAGACTCAGGTACTTGTGCACTTTCTTTTTAATAATTTAGTGTTAATGTCTGTGAAGGCGCACATGGTAAGCATGTGTTGTGAAAACTTGTGATTAAGTAGTCTGTAGCAGACCTGTGAAAATAGTAGTCAGCTAATGTTATGATGGCAAATCCTTTAAAATTGTTAAAACAAGAATTAAGAGTGCTTGCTTGTCTTGCAGCTGTTGGATGATAAGGATTGTAGCTCAGTTTGGAGGCACTGAGTGTACAGAGACCTCTGGCCTTTGATTAGGGAATTCAAATTTCCTGTGAAAGGTAAAAGGTGAAGAACTGAAAGATCAGCCTAAAATCCATTCCCTCCTTTAGTCTTTCTTTTTTTTTTTTTTTTCCCTTTTAAATAAAACATATGCGTGGATTTAATCTTGACATAGCATGTAATTTTCCTTGGAAGATAATTTTCTGCAGCACAGCTAGGGCTGCCTTTAGCACCAAGGGTTTACGTAAGTGGATGGAAAATGGTTTAGCTTGCTACTTATACCCACAGCATTTCTGCCCTTATTCCCTTCGTCACTAAGGGATCCTTTTTATATAATGGATTTTAGTTGGGTGACAAAAGGGAAAATTAGGGAAAATCAGCATTTGGTTTGGAGGAAGAGAACACGGTAAGATTTATGCTGCAAACACCAGTAACTTAATATTCAGAAATGTTGTATGCTACACTTAGAAAATCCTTATGCTTTGAACTAGTTGGGAGTAAGAAAGATAAATCATTAGAAAGTAAAGCAAAAACAATTAGGTTTAACAACTTGATGAGATAACTGTGCGGTTGCCTGTAGTTTCAATTAACTTGTCGAATTGCTTATAGAAGTTCTAAGCAAAGCGCAAGACAATTGTGAAAATAGAAAAGTCGATATTTAGTGCTGATTTATTTGTAAAAGGTGTGTTTTGAATGGTTTCCATGGGGACCTCCACTTTTTGGAAGCAGACCTGTTTGATTTGATAGTAGTAAGCTGTTCACTGATTGTTATACAACTGTTATCTGCTTAAAGTTTGGAATTTATTCTTCTGTCTCTACATTTATGGCAGTTGAATACATAAAAAATATTTATGAAGTGGCTTTTAATGTTACTGGTAATGTTTTGGTGATTTGAACTTTATTTTGTTGGGGTTATATTTAAATTTTGTTGATCATATGGCTTGTAGAAGTGAATATTCTGCCAGAATAACAGAATGTGAAGAAACCTTTACTAAATTATTTTAAGTTCAATATTCACTTGGGGATATGGTAAGCTGCAGGTCTCAAAGTCAGGGCTTGTGACTGAAGCACACATCTAACCAAATACTTAGTTTGTCATCCATTGCAGTTCATGATGAACCTTTTTTTTCCTGAGAGTTTTCATGTTTCTCAATTCATCTGTTTTTCCAGCTTTTCCAATGCTTTTAGGATAAAGCTCTACTAGAACCGTGCCCTAGACAATCTTTACTCTGCAGCAAGCTTAACTTTATCCATCTGGGGAGTAAGTAGTTGCTGCTGATGTATTATATTTCTGTGTGTTAACAACATTTTGTATTATGGCATCTTGAAGTTTCCAGGCTCCACATAAGGAGCATGCCTCCTTTAATGTACAGAAGGGCAGCTGTAGTGGTAGGGAACAGGCAGCCAAACTTAAGGGCAAGTTTTTGACAAGTGACACTTGAATCAACAATGCTTGTAAAAAGAAAGGCTCAAATTTAACAAGAAGTGTAATTGAAACATAAAGTAAAATCGAGTTAAAAATAGGACTGTCCACTATCGGTAATTATTTGGCTGGAAACACAAAATGAAATTATTTTTCAGTACAGTTTACTTTCAGCAGGAGCAAAAGTAACTATTGGAGCTTTTGCAATTTCTCATTGTAAAACTGATGTCACGATGAAGCTTGGAAGCAGACTAAATGAAATAGTGAAGAAATTAACTGCTGAAAGTCTTTATGCTCAGCATTTTCACGAGTGGTATATATTGCAGAACCAACATTCCTATGAAAGCAGCACGAATGGATAACTGTTGCGGGTCTCAAGTGGAACTGCAATACTGGAAAAGTGAGAATGAATCACTCTCTTAATTAGAGAACTGTTTAATAAATATCATAAAATCTCCTATGGCTTGTACAGATAAACTATTTGGTTTCAGTATTGGTTTGTAATGACTAATTATAATTCAAATAAATAGAGGTTTAAACTTGTTCCTAGACTTCTGCATACGTGGGAAGGTGCGAGTATCCAAGTATCTGGCATTGGAGCTCAGGGTGGATATGAATGGAAAATAGCAAGTTTACAAAAACTTCATTATGTAATTCATAACAGAAAGCTTTTTAAATTGTACTTTGTAAGGTACAAAGGTGCTATGCTGTACTCAAATGAAAGGCCTTCAGCTGAGAGGTGACTTAAAGGGTGAGCTCAATAGTGTTTGCTACAAAGGTTTTACCTGCTGACTGAGCTGCATCTCTTCTGTTCTTGTGCAATTGTGGATGCTTTGTTGTCTAGCAAGTTACTAAAACTTTTGTATTCAATTGACAATAGCCTGTTCCAAACACTGACAAAAATTCAGGACACCTGTGAAAAATTGTAATTGAACTGAAAAAGTGTACTGTCAAATGCATTTGTGCACAAGTATTACTAAAAGTTATTGAATTATTTTTAATACGAACATTTGGAAGAATTCAAGTGACATTTGAGTGAAAGTGTAGGAAACTTTTTATAAAAAACGCTGGATCTCAAAGGTTTCAAATGTTCATTAGGTGTTCAGGTAGCCATTGTAGTTCTAACTGCTTCATTAACAGTGTGAGTGTTGGAGGGGGGTTAAACCATCTTAGATTTTTTTTTTTTTTTTCCTGATGGGAAGTCCAGAAGTCACTTGGGAAAAACATTTCACTTGTTAAAGTTTAAAAGACAATTTGTGACTTTGTTTGCTGACTATTTACCGTCATTTTGGGAGGGAACTTACACTTATGTTGTGTTTGGTTTTTTTGCCACAGAGTAAAGCCATCCCCAGCTGAAGGAGTCAAGTCCAATCCATCCAAGAGACACAGGGACCGCTTGAATGCAGAGTTGGACCGCTTGGCTAGCCTCCTGCCTTTCCCTCAAGATGTTATCGCCAAATTGGATAAGCTGTCTGTGCTTAGGCTTAGCGTCAGTTACCTGAGAGCCAAAAGCTTTTTTGATGGTAAGAGTTGGGAATTTATTTGGGTTTGGACTGCTTGTAAAATTCTGTTCATGCTGTATGTTGATTTCAGCTGTTTAAGTACTTGAAACTGTTAATTTATCTGTATTTTAATGGAACATCCAGTTGCATGGGTATATATGATGTAACTGTATGAAGTAAGCTTTCCAGTTTCTTGAAAACCAAGTGTAACTACTTATATTTCACTTAAATCACCAGTCTTTCAAAGCTTTGCATTTGGAAGTAATATTGCCCTTAATGAGTCTTCCAGTCCTTTTCCTTAGTCTTTCAAAGACGCTGAAAAGATTTCTTTCTTTCCCCTCTGAAAATCGACTTCATAAAACCATTACTGTTCAAAACATGTCATATGAGTTCCCATCAGCTATGTGATTTGCTTAATAATGCATGAAAAATGACTTTGTTTTGATATAAAATAATAGCATTGCTAGTGCCCCTTCCTATAGTTGATTGCTAAGGTGACTTGTAAAGAAATAGAGGCAAAGTCTTTCCTGTGTTCAAGCCCTGATTAATGCAGGGCATGAGGCATTAAGAGGACAGCTAAGGTTCTCCAGTTGTGTGGGCAGGTTTTCCCTGGCCCCAACCCTGGCAAGGGTAATACAGCAGCGCTCAGAGTAGTAATCAGGTCAGAAGCACATGTCTTCTTGCACCATCTCAGAGCTGGCCAAGGAGTCCTACCCATTTCCTTCACTACCTGAGTTGTGCTGCAGGGTGAGATGAGATGGCTGGCTTCATGCCAGTTCCTTCAAAGCAGAAATAGTCCTGTCCTTTTCATTGCTGGAATAAAGCAGGGAACCTGTACTTAAATGCTTGTCCTTGTTTTTATCAGTCAGTGAAATTTTACTATATACTGAAGATGGAATTATATTGATCAGCTGTAGTTAAGGAATCTTGCTTGCAATGGAGTTGATATTAAATTGGAACTTGTTTTTTTGTTTGGTTTTTTTTTTTTTTACTAAGGTTTTTTGACATTAAAATAACCTCTGTCCTCAGCAGTTCAAGATTTAGTGTTTCAGTCTCTTGGTCGTGACTCCATGCCATGAATGAAAGGACTGAAGAAACCTAACTGCCTAAGATCCACTTTTACCTGCAGGAATACAGAACATTTATTTTCATTTATTGTGTCTAGTGTCTTCAATTTAGTAGTGCTCATATACTTATATCCTGTGTTTTATTGCTTGAAAAATATACGCGAGTGTCTTGATTTCTGTGCTTGTTCAGGACAATTCTTAGTATGAAATCTACTCGAGTTGGTCAAATATTTCTAGCAGTGTTTTTTTACATGAAATATTTGCTCCCGTGAAATGAAAGAATTCTCTTGGCACATCAGTTTCATCAAAGTCTTTGTGAGACATTACCTCAGGTTGACTGTTGTAAAACAAGTGATTTGGCTTGTCTGTGCTCTCTTGGTGAATTGAAGAGGAAGTTCTAGTCTCAGTTAAACTTTTTTAAAAAAAATTACGAATTCTAAAATACATACAAGACTGCAAGTTTTTTTGCCTTATTTGGGATGAAGTGATAATAGCAAATCTTAATTTCTTATGCAGTGGAAGTGCTTGATTTTTGGTTCACACATGCACGCACACACACGCTCCGCTGCTCAAAAAGAAAAAATAAATTGCATTTGAAGATCCTGGGATAAAGGGATTTAAGACTATGATTTCTATATAGGAAAAAAATTCACAGCTTTGGCTGTAAAGAGTCAGCCAGAATCACTTCACACCACAATTTACATCAGTTGCTCACTTCTAATTTGAACATGAAGGTGGCTTTCAGCTATTTAGAGTGGTGATGTTAGGTGTGCATTAGTGTCAGAGAAGTTATATTTGCATTTCAGGTGGCAATTTAACTACTGTGGATCCAGAATTGAAGCACACTTAATCTGTGTTTTCAACTTAGTAGCATACTATGAGGATGATACCCACATCAAACCCATGTAGCTAATGCTACTGTACTGGACCACAGCTGTAGAATATAGGGTATTTAATTGTGTTATAATGAATTAAGTAGCAGGATTTTGATTTGCCTCATAGGAAATAACTTTTCAAGCCACAAGTAAGTGCGTATACTAGGTGCATTACAGTAGAATATTTTTCCTATAGTCTCCATAAAATAAAAAAGCCTAGTGAATGTGAAAAGATAAATAAATTGATGTTGCTTATCTCGTGCAAAACATTTTGAACAGTGTAAGATGAAGCAAGTTTGATTTATACCTTTAGTATGCTTCAGTAGGAGCTGTTTTAACCTTTTTTAGCAGAAAAAGGATTTTTACTGCTTTTCAGGCCTTTGAACTGTAGGACTACAAATCAGGTTAGTAATCAGTATCTATCTGAAGGTGTTTAAAGGCTAACATCAATGACTAAAGATAAACAAGAGTAACCAATCTATGACTGACAGATCCAGTATTGACAATAAAATCTTTTATACTATTTTAATGTACTTAAATAACATGGGATCTATTTGAGTTGAAACTTACTCTCCAAAAGAGAAATTAGTGCTTTGAAGTACAGAATTAACAAAAATACCCTGAAAACCCCTAGGTTAGAGTTCAGGATCTGTCTATGTAGTGCTTCTCACAGAACTGCTTTTCTGAAGGAATGATTTGTGTAGTTAAATATATGCAGAAAGCCCTATAGAACAAATCTGACAAATGCAGGAGTAAGCACTGATTGTCACCTTGAGTGCCTAGACTGAGCCAACAGGTCCACTTTATTAACACAGCATGCTGAAGTAAAGGGAAACGCTAAATGAATAACAGGATGCAAATGGGGGGTGTGTAAATTCCTGCGGAAAGTAAAATATAAACGCGTAATCATATGATCTTGCTTGAAAGGAAACCCAAGTTTTTGCTGTAACAATAGATATTTTTTCAAAGAAAACACTTGCATTTTTCCAAGTTTAAATAATCCAGAGTGAATGTCTGTTTTCTGAAGGCGGAAGTCTGGGGGGGAACCTGTTTTGGGAAAGACATCTCAAGAAGTTACATCAATTTGAATAAGTGTAACTCAGTTAGATGTCTGCAAGGGGTGTTTTTGTTACTTTAAAATCTAAGTGTATATATTAAAAAAAAAAAATCCTAAACAAAAAAGCATCTTCCCCTGCCCCCCCGGTCATTAAGATTGTACAGAATTGTCTCCAGAGCTAAGGACAGATGAGTTTTTCCATAGTTTCAACTGCAACGTGGTAGACTTCTGCATGCTTACCATATTTCAGGTTGTAGGAAATAGGTGTACATTTTTTTTTTTTCCTCTTCCACAACCTCAGAACATCTCACTTTCTTCAGCTGGTGATTGTATTCTGTTAAGCAGTTGCTTTTAATTGTTGTAGTTTGTTATTGAAGTTACTGTGCTGCTAAGTGATACTTCTGTATTGCTGCCCTTTAGATACACTAGTTCTGTGTGGTCAGGTTAGTCTCAAGTCCATGTGGTGTCAGAAGGCTTTCTGTATCCCCATGTCAAGCACTCTGGCATGCTTTTACATGTACAAATTTGACCTTGTAGTCAAGAAGGAAATTCATTAGTGGCTTAAAATAATGTCTCAAGTCTGTTTCTTTATAAAGTCAAAGTTCTTGCATGGTGAGTCAAAGCTAAGAAGGTGGTGTCACTTCTCAGCTGTGCGGTGCTACCTGCCTGTACTGAAGTGGATTAGCAGTCCTCAAAGTCAAGCAGGTTAGCTTAAATCACTGCTGGAGTGTTTATTTTGTGCATGTAAGATACTTTCTGAAAGTGGCTTAAGGCAAGCTTTTTATTTTTAAAAGACTAGGATAAATCAGGCAGGTGTCTGCTGACAGTCATTAAAGAAAGACTTTATATGTTGTCCTGGTATTATTTCACTCTGTTTTGATCCTAAGTGCCTGTGCATGTGTGCAGTCAGCGGTGAAAAATATAAAGTGGAATATGGGACAACAGCTCTTTGTGTGGGTGCAGGTTAGTGTGAGTTCAGCATCTGGAGCACAACTGGATGATGTTTAGGCATAGTCTG
Organism: Burhinus bistriatus; assembly: GCA_013397275.1. Classification (NCBI taxonomy): domain Eukaryota; kingdom Metazoa; phylum Chordata; class Aves; order Charadriiformes; family Burhinidae; genus Burhinus; species Burhinus bistriatus. The sequence goes on from VYXH01005431.1 coordinate 1,348,133, forward strand.
TGTTCCCCATGCATACTAAAGGGAAAAGCTCTTTTGCCTCTAGCTTTGGTCCTGATATGATGAATTGATAATCATTTAAGTACTTCCCTGCTGTAAGAAAGAACATTTATAATGAGTCTTCTCAGGGTTTTGGTGAAGCGGTTAAAGTGATAAAAGTAGAGTTTGTGTGATTGATCACTTTTTTAAATGTTAGGGGCATGATTTTTCTTTTAAAAGATATACTGAGAACTAAGGAGAGGCTTGCAGAATCTAAAACGAAGTAGTCATACTACTTGTGTGTATGATACATTAGAAACAAAATTTAACGTGTTGCTTATTAATTATCCTTTCATGCATTTCACTAAGAATTCCTGTGGTTTAAAGTATGTGGGTTTTTTCCCCTCTTGCTTATTGGACAGTATTCTGCAATTACAGAAGAAAGTTTGTGCTCAAAATTAGTTTAGAATTGGTTTCTTATGTTGTATGCTAGTGATCCTGGCAAGCACAGCAATAACAAAATAATTAAGATTTTTTTCCAGTAAGCTTGCATTGCCTAGCTTTACTTTGTAATATAATTAACAGACATTCCTTGGCATAACATAGCTTAAATTTGCAACCCACCCATTGTCATCACATACATTATATCAAAGAATAGATTTTATTTTTCCTGTGATGCCCGCTGTTCTATCATACTGTGTATTGGAGAGAACAGACTGCATGTGGTTCCTGCTCTGGGGAGTATAGCTTAAGCTAAGATATACAGATGGGAAAGACAGGCAAAGTGGGAAACAATGTATGTATTGTGTCACATTGAGAAGGGCTGCAACATACCTACAGTCTAGCGGTTGTAGATGGCCTTTCAGCCGAGTGTTAGGTGGTGGACTGAAACAGAAACCTGAAAGTGCAAAAACAACTGATTCAAACTCAACCTGTTAAGGCCAGGGTACAATAGAGCAGATCTGGCCTGACTTGCTTTTAGTTCAGACTGTTACTATATTTACTTGCCTTGTTTGTCAAATGCAGCTTTCCTCATGTATTTTTTTTTGAAAGTGTAACTTCCCTTTCATGTTACCCTCTTTCTCTGCTGCTCCTGCTGCGTACATAGACCCTCCTGACTCCTGTGTCAGGAAAAGCTAAAGCCCTCCAGGGCAGAGCAGTGGAGTCGGGCTGCATTTCACTGCTTTCAGGTGTTTATGTTGATGCCATATAGGAATTTACTGTTACCAGCAGCCTCTGGTGGGCTTGTCTAGTCTTATTTGATTTGTGACTCTGTCTTGAGATGTTTTTGTCCTCCCAAGGTAGAAAACACCCCATAGTTTGAGAGAGATCACTTGTGGTTTTTGTAGAACACCAATCCAGTTTTGATGGGAATAAGTTAAATGGAGAATCCACCACATCTCTTGGTAATTCTTCTAGCAGATATATCATCCTGTTAAAATATTATTCAGATTTAAACTTGCTTGGTTTCCTACCTTGGAAGATATGTCATTCTGTAATTAGCTTTTCTGTATTTGGTATTTCTACCATGTGTATGAATTCATTTTCACATTTTCAAATGAGCTGCTTTGAATCTTATCTGAGAGTTGGAGGGGGAAAAAAAAAATTGGAAAAAAACAAACAAACCAACTTTGTTTCCTTCTGTACTGTCTTCCCCTCTGGCCTCAATCCAAAATTATTACAAAACGTGAACCTTGGATTTGTATGGTTATTTCAGTATCAGACTACTGTACCATTCAAGTTATTTCCTAATCCATACTTGTTCTTTCACACTGCTGTACTTGTCCCTTTTTTTCTAAACATTTCCCCCCCTGCCCCTAATCCCTCGAGATTCATACTGAGCATTTGTAGCTGTGTGCTATAGGCTATTTTAGCCTGTATTTTACATAACAGAACATAAGTAGGGATTTAGGCTTTGAAGTCCTAAATTCTGATCCTCAAAAATGATGATTAGAGCCATGTAGCTGTGACATCACCTTAAATCTCAAAATGCGTGTGTTTTCGTTGTTACATGCTCATTCTTAGCTTGCTCAGAAACATTTTATTTTTAGGAGTGCTGTGTCACTAGGCACGTCATGCAGCTAGGCAGCCCTGTACCCCTATGGATTGATATAATTGACACTTAATATACCCCGAACTGAACATCTAAAATTGAGAATTCTGTTTGTATCACAAAGAGCTTAATATGTCAGTATATTTGTAGAATAAAGAGGAGAAACAGGGTACAAATGCTTATAGTTAATATATTCTTTGAATTTACTTTTCCTGTTGTACTGTAGTATTTCAGTGATTAATGTTAATCATTGTTAGAACTCCCTTTGCAAGGAAGAGAAATAAAAGGTTCTCTCTTCTTCTCTGCCCTATATGTATTATTTAATCAAAGGCATATGGAAAGTCAGTGTAGGAGCCTCTTATGTTCCACAAAGCTGTTGTAAAACTTGAAAACCCTGTCCCAGTATACAGAGGACTTGTCTTTTCTTCCATAGCCCTTGTTAATAGGGAGATTCGTTTTAAGCATACTGTTCTGGGCTTTGCTCTGAATACCTGTTGCAGTGAATATTCTCTCCTTTGCAAGATCAGAGCCTAAAATGTGATTTATCCTATGCTAACCATGTAAATGTTCCAGAGATTGACTTTGTTAGGGTTAGTATGATACTCAAACCCAGAACGTGTAGCACGATAAAAAGCCTGGTCTCACGAAGTACTGCTGCTTCTCTGACTCTGTATATTCCAAATCTTGTAATCCTTAATGTTTTTATTACTATACTGTAGCACCTAAAGATAATAAGATTTGGAGCTTTTTGTTATACAAACCACAGTAACTGTCGATCCCTCCTCCAAAAACGGTTTGAGTGGAGAAGTATAATTAGAGGTAGCACCAGGGACTCAACATCTGTCTTCATGGATTTTGTGATTCATCCATTTGAATTTGTACAAGTATAGTTTGCTTGACTATGACCTTAAAAATATTTCCTGGTAATTTAAGACTTCAGTATAAATACACTTTAAAAATGTGTACAGATAATCTATTAATACTGGAGTAGCTTTTAATGCTGTGTGTGCCTTTATGACTCAGGAGTTTTCCTCCTGTGTGTGCTTGTTGATAGGAGAAATGCCCTAGCTTTTCCTGTTTGACTTTATCTGTATTCTGATAAGGAAATAAGACTTGCTTGTATGATTAAGCTCTGTAGCTGTTTACAGTTCTAGCTAGTTAGAACACTGTTTATTTTTCCTGAGTAAACAAAAACTTTTGCTCTGTTAAACCAGTTTCTGCTCCATACATGCTTTGATAGAGCACTGACTAGTTAAAGAATGATTACTTTGTGAATCATTTTGGAAATCTAGCTAGATAGCTAGAAGTTAGTTCTAGTTACCAGAGCTCGGTTGCTGTAATGGATTAATTAATAATTTCTTTTTAAGAGAATCTGAAAAAGGTAAAAGAAATAACTAATTTCAAAAGTGCTCTTCAGAGTTTCAGATGATGTGTTGATAAATGTTTCCTAGTAGAAGCCTCCCAGGCGTTTCTGCACCTCAGTGCAGTGATGGACTTTAACAAGGCATTATATTAATGATAAAACTTACCATAGTTATTCTAGAAACTTAAATCAAGTAAACCAGGATAGAGTTATATGAAACTGCCTTAAGAAAATGTAGGTTTGCTGTTTGCCAGCTGTGGACATTAAAGGGGACACACAAATAGGAATTAGTCGCCTTCAGTGATGCATGCTAAACTCTGCTTTTAATTGAACAAAGAGATCCTCGTTTTTTTCCACTGAATAATTGCCTCTTGAAATTCAACCCATGTGCCTTTTGAATTGCTCAGTACTGCACACTTTATGCGTGGCATCATATAACATCTAATAAGCTGAAAGACATATATACTTGGCCCCTCAAGACAAATTCTGATTGCATAAAGTAGGAATTTACTGGAGCAAGTCCATGGCCTGGCTGGTCAAATATTCTGACTCTCCCATCAGACTCTGTTGTCACATCTTCAGTGGTACAATTCCTGTGGGCCAGCATGAGACACTAGCTTTTTCGTACTGAAGTATTCAGTTTTAAGGAATTAATTTTGGCCTCTTGATGTCTACATCACGGTTACAAACTGAAGGATGTCGTCTTTCATTTACTGGCAAGCAATTTCCTCTATTGACAAACTAGTTGGTGTGACACAAATATTTCGTATGTTTGGAGGAAAAGATAAGGGTATCCCCCAGTCTCCTCCTTGCTTATACTATTTGTTGTTTGGTGCACTTTCATCTGACAATGGTAAGAGATGCATCTAGAACAAGCAATCCCAGTCTTTTCTTCTTGTCCTTCTCACAACTCCTAATTTTGCTTTGAGACTGTCGTGCTCTGTATGGTGCTATATGTAGTATCTTACCAGAGACCAGGATGTTGATTTGATCACATTAAAGGATGTTGAAATGCATCTCGTGTCATACGGCACACTGATACTGAAGGCTTTTGTTAATATTCTTTCTTGACCTATTTAATAGGAATCTTTGTAGACAGGTGGAGCCTGATATATATAATTTTGTGTTTTGTAGCTGATCCTTCAGAAGGATAACAATGCAAATATGAATTCCTGGTCAGTATGCTAATCGGGTGGCATAAGTGCTAATGGGTTATACCTAATGATGTGGAAGGAAAAAAAAGTTGGCCCTCTTCATGTACCTCATCAGCGTTTGAAGGTAGAATGCAAGGCTTATGCTCTGCTGCAGGAAGGGTTTGAGCTCTGTGGCTGTAAGAGCTTTTACAAAAAAGCATCAGCCTATGTATTTCTGAAGTGTCCCCCTTTCCACTACTTGTCTCCAGCTGTGTTAGCTGACTGGGGGCCCTCTGCTGGAACACTTGTAATTCCTTACCTTCAGTGTTAGGAGCGTGGACTACCCTGAATCCCTTGATGTTTCTTGTAACATGGATGTACTACACTGAATGACTTCTGCCTCAGTTGAGTGAAGAAGTTCTTCCTCAGCTTTTACCCTGTGAGAATACTAGTCTTACTCATCTGTAGACTATGAGCAAATCATGCCTGACAAACCTGACTGCCTTTTATGAAGGATGTCTGGTTTTGTGGACAATGGGAGACTGGTGGATGTTGTTTACCTTGACTTGAACAAGGTCTTCAGTGTTGACTCTCGCTGTTTTTGTATCACCAAGCTGGTGAGTTAGGATCTCTCCGGAGCACGCCTCCAGTTCTGTCCCAAGTGATCCATTCCGCTTGCCCTCTGTGTAGTACAGTTGAAGTCTAACTGTTGACCTCAGCAGCAACCTGTGAAGTGCAGGGGCAGCTAGAGGTTTCTGCAAGGGACAAGGAAGGACTCATCTTTCAAACTGAGGACATGCATGTGGCTTTAACAGGATACATCCATGGACCTTGCCAGTGAAATAAGCTGGGAATAAGTCCCATATCCCAAGTAGAGAAAAGACAGTCTCAGGCTGGAAAGGAAGCAGCCCTCCAAAAGCCCACTTCACTTCCTTGCCATGCTTCAATCATTGCAGAAAGTCTTCTGTTAAATTGCTGAAAAGTTTTGAGTTGACCTAAAAAGACAGCTTAATGTAAGTTTTTTCCCTCAATTTAAATAAGAGATATTTCTGTTAGAAAGTGTTTATTCATTAATACCCTTATATAGCAAGGCTTGGACTTGAATGGTCTTGTAAAGAAACCTTCCAAACCCACCTCCGTACCCTTTTAGTCTAATAGTGGCAAAACTCAACATCACGTTTTACTGGTAGAATAATTAAACTGACCTGTTTCATACCTGGAATGTAATTGACTGTTTCCTTTTTCTAGTTAAAATCATAGAGAAACTCCCCAGGCAAAAATTCTATGTGATTGGAACATCAGTTGGATGAAGCCAAAGGCATTGTTTCGGGGGGAGGGGGACATGGGGTGGGGAATAAACACAGATTTACGTTAACTGTTGAGTACCAGGTCCAAGATTGAGTGAGGAGAGTTCCTCACTGAAACTGATAGCTAAGAAAATAACTGTGAACTGTAAAAGGAATTTAAAAATCACTTTAGATTCCTAGGCTTTATAATAAAAAATGACTATTGATGTATAAAACTGAGAGAACAGTTATTTTGATAAGTGGGGTTTTTTTTAGGGAAGAGTTTAACCATTTGTTTCAGAATTTGGTGATTTAAAAAAAAAAATCTATGGTATTAACTGTCATTTTGTACTTGGTATTAACCTGTCTTTTCTACAAATCAAAAGCATAACAAATGGGTGATGATTTTTAAACAATATGTAATGTCTGATCAGCTTTATGCATATAAACTTTCTGCATTGTTTTAACATGGAAAAATTAAGTTATAGGAAAAGATAACCCTGTTTTAGGAACCAAAGGTTCAAAAAACCAAAAATACAATAGGAAGGTACCTCTATGCATTTAGGCTCAACTTCCCATAGATTTCATTCCACAAGGAAGTAAATAACTTCCCTCACCTCAAGAAATTTAGCAAGCTTTTTTTTCTCTTCCTTTTTTGTAGCTATAAAGCAGTATCATATTAATAGGTCTGTTGGTAAGTTACAATTTACAAGCATACACCTCTTGCTGACTTTTTTTTCTGTACAAGCAAGGAAGATGTACCCAGACAAGTAATTGAATGGGAAATACCTCAAAAGAAATGTGGGTGTGCCAGGATATGGTTTCGGTGATTCAGCAGGTGACTGTCGTCTCTGTGATAGTTATGGAACCAGAGTTCATTGCCTCTTAAGTTTTGAAACCACAAGCAGTATACAGTTTGGTATGTGGTTGTTCAGCTTCAAAGCCCAAGTGAGAGTTGACAAATTTGAACAACTGCATCTTTCCTGAGATTTACTCTTCTGTTTTGAAGTAAATGATAAAAGCAAAAGTAAATTTATATTCCCTATGTGTGTTTTAAAAAAAAAAAAAAAGAAAAAACCCTGAACTAAAATTCTGGCATCAGGTGACTAGGTACAACTGGCTAGCCATAAAAACACTGCACACTAATTGCTGTTCTGCTGCATTATAGCTATGTCATGTACAGTCATTCTTCACAGTTGTTTTTTCTCAACTCCAGGCTCCACTTTAGGCTGAGGAGAACTACCACTGATGTATTAGAAGCTCAGAAATTTCCAGACAGCATATACATACCATTGACCCTCTCGGGCAAAGTCATAATAGTTTCTTCCTGATCCTACACTTCATGGTCCTGTAACGTTCTGCCTACTTCTTGCTCTCAAAAATGGCTGCTTGCCTTTCAACTCCCATATAAATCTCATTCTGTCTCGCTTTTACGTTCTCCCAATCTGGGAGCCTGATGGGGGTATTTTGAGCAAGAAGCACACACATGCTTACAGGCTTTAAGAGAATGAGCTTTTATTGCATAGTGGTTGCAACAGCTTCNAAAATAACTTTGAAGAGTCTTGCCTAGCAATTTAGGAATATCTGCTTTACGTAGTGCAAGTCTTCGTGTGAACAAAGGCTTGAGTCTTCCAAATGCAATGACTGAAGTCTCATTTTTGGAGGTAGGCACATGTTGACTTAGTGTGGTGTTTCTGGAGTGGTTAATTAGCCCGCTGTGAACTAAGTTCAGCATCACTCGGTCACTTAAGGAAAAAAAATACACAACTTGGTTGTTGGTTTTTCCTTCTACTTAAGAAAACATAGCAGTGCGTTAAGTACCACTTTGTGGCAACTGAAGATATGTCCCCCATTTAAGGGAGGCTACTGCATAAACACTTAACATTCCACACTTAATAATGCTGTTACTCTTTCTTTAAAAAGCAACATTAAAAATGATAAGAACATACAAAAAACCTGAGTTCAGCTGTCCTGTGTAGCAGAGCTTGAGTTGGTTTTAATCTGTGTTGTGAGCAATTCAGTGGTGTATAATGGCTTTTCAGTTCTTTAACAGGAAATTTTTTTATTTATTTAATTTATTTTAATCTTTGAACAGTTGTAAGAGAAACACCAGTCTGCTTCAACAAACAATTCAGGGCTTGCTGAGCTGCATTTTGGGAATGGGTCNTTACAATTTACAAGAATACACCTCTTGCTGACTTTTTTTTCTGTACAAGCAAGGAAGATGTACCCAGACAAGTAATTGAATGGGAAATACCTCAAAAGAAATGTGGGTGTGCCAGGATATGGTTTCGGTGATTCAGCAGGTGACTGTCGTCTCTGTGATAGTTATGGAACCAGAGTTCATTGCCTCTTAAGTTTTGAAACCACAAGCAGTATACAGTTTGGTATGTGGTTGTTCAGCTTCAAAGCCCAAGTGAGAGTTGACAAATTTGAACAACTGCATCTTTCCTGAGATTTACTCTTCTGTTTTGAAGTAAACGATAAAAGCAAAAGTAAATTTATATTCCCTATGTGTGTTTTAAAAAAAAAAAAAGATAAAATCCTGAACTAAAATTCTGGCATCAGGTGACTAGGTACAACTGGCTAGCCATAAAAGCACTGCACACTAATTGCTGTTCTGCTGCATTATAGCTATGTCATGTACAGTCATTCTTCACAGTTGTTTTTTCTCAACTCCAGGCTCCACTTTAGGCTGAGGAGAACTACCACTGATGTATTAGAAGCTCAGAAATTTCCAGACAGCATATACATACCATTGACCCTCTCGGGCAAAGTCATAATAGTTTCTTCCTGATCCTACACTTCATGGTCCTGTAACGTTCTGCCTACTTCTTGCTCTCAAAAATGGCTGCTTGCCTTTCAACTCCCATATAAATCTCATTCTGTCTCGCTTTTACGTTCTCCCAATCTGGGAGCCTGATGGGGGTATTTTGAGCAAGAAGCACACACATGCTTACAGGCTTTAAGAGAATGAGCTTTTATTGCATAGTGGTTGCAACAGCTTCTGACTTTTTTTTTTTCTTTCCCCTCTTCTTTTTTCTTTTTTCCCCTCTNTTATTTTAATCTTTGAACAGTTGTAAGAGAAACACCAGTCTGCTTCAACAAACAATTCAGGGCTTGCTGAGCTGCATTTTGGGAATGGGTCAAAAGAAAGTATCCTATGAAAATTGAGGAAAATCTCATACACAGCCTGGTTAAACTTCAAGTTCTTGGGTTATGTGAATATTTTAAAGTGGGTATTTATACCTTTATGGTATATGTGTTAGGCAAATCTAGTAAAATTGAATGTCTTCGTTCTGTAAAGTGCTTTTAAAACCAGTAAGTGTGTTTCTTCAATGTCATAACTTCAGCCATGTTTAAGAATGCCATAACTACTGTTAATGCTTTTGAAAGAAACACTGACTCTATGTGGGTGTGATATCATAGGGAGAAGAACTCAGTTACTCTGCAACTTGCATTTAACAAAGCATTTTGCTCTAAGCACACAGCAGGCATTTTTGTATAAGCCAGTAGGGTTGATCAACATCATCTGCCATGTAACTAACTTGATAAACTATCCCTCTTGTGGTGTCTCACAGGAAGGACTAGAATATTATGCAAGGTATTGAAAATGGAATTAATGCTACGGATGTGGAAAAAAACCCCATTTCATTACTTTTGGTCTTAATTTTTCTGTAGTTGCTGCTACAACTTTACTGTTTGGTAGCAGTAAATTTTGTAGACAGTAGCAGCTGTGACTTCAGGAGCAGGATTTAGCCAACAGATTGTAGATTTGTTCGGGTGGGAGGAGAAAACAGTAAGAGCTCAGGCATCAAACTGCTGATGCACACACTAGTTTTCCTTTTTAGTGGGTCTAGCACTAGAATGTTTTTTTCATACTTGTGATATTTTTGGTAGCTGTCAAGAAATTTTTGAGGATAAACTGCTGATGTTACAAGATCTGTATATTTGAGCTGAACTAGGAAGAGTTTAGCAGAACACTTGTCAACAGGCTTTCCAATTGCATTTAGTCTGATTTGTATATTTTGAAAATGTTTTAAAACCAGCACTTACATACTGAACCCACTTCAGAATTCAAGAGCAAAGTAGACATTTGCTTCTCTCAAACCGTATCAGAAGAAAAGGTTACTAGGCAGTTTCAGTTCATGGTAAGTTACGGTGTTTCTGTTGCTGTTTTAACATTTTTCCATGAGTGATACAGAAAGAAACACTGATTGAGAAAATGTTTAAAAAAAAAAAAAAGTGGCTAATTGCCTGGACTCTTGAGTACTATGTTGTGCTAGGTGGTTTCCTTCTCAGACACAACTTCTGCTTACTTAATTGGAAGTGCTTGCAGAAGTGGGAACAGGCTTAACACCTCCCACCCCCGATCTTGTTTTGTGGTACAGGCCAAATAAAGGTTAACCTTTGTAAACAATAAAAGGCCTTGATTGTAAAGAAAAAACATATTTGTGAGAGTGGGCCTGTGTGTGCAAGCAGATCACCCTTCACCAAATGGGTGTGAGCTGCCTGCTTATAAAAATGTGATGTAGGGTATGTTCAGAATCAAAAGTTGGGGTGAAATTTCAGGAAGTGATGAATGCATGATATGGATCAGTTGTTGTATTTTTGATCTCTTCAGCAAATCCTTTTCCAGTAAAATATAGACTGGTTAAAACAAAAAGGGAATTGGATCCAAGATGATAAAAGCAGAGGACACTTCTACAAAATCATTAGGATGCTTGGTCAGGGAATTAAGACAGACAGACACCTGGTAAAAGAGGGAGAAAGCTATAAACTTTGTGTAGACAAATAAGTTTAAAAGCACAGGCTAACAAAGAACAACATTTTACATTAAGAAATAAGGAAGCCCAGAAAAAGATGGAATGCTGGAATATTTTAATAACTATTATAAGCTATATAGGAAAAAATAATTCTAGCAAAGAGTTGAATTACTAATACTATAAAAAATGTAGTGAGCCTTACACTGCCTCTTCAAACTTAAGAGAAGAAAGCATTAGGGATACTAATGACAGAAGAGGAAGTGCCTGAGCAGGCAAACTTCTAAAAATAATAAGACATCAGGGTCTACCTGTTATGTGTGCAAGAACACTGGAGGAATCTCATAAGCTTTTTCTTGCAGGATTTGAATCCATCTCAATTAGACCGAACCAGAAGAATGCAACAAAAAACTTGCACAAAACAGGGAAACATGGCTATGTTTGAGAGGAACCATATCAAGTGTTTGTATTCCACACCTCCCAACTTCAAATTACTGTCATTTTATTTCACCTGCAACATCCATTCCCATCTATGTTTGTTTAGAGCAAAGGGGATGTGTTTCTGGTGCTACCATTTATTTACGGTTCCATTTACCAGTTTAAGTAGAAGTGCTGAGGTGCAGCTCGTGTTGGGAAATGCATCCCGTCTCTGGAACAGTACCGCTTAAATGAGTTGCTGCATCTACATACAAAGACATGTTTTTGGGAAGGCTGTTACGTTTTATAGTTTTGATTCTGTCTTTTAATGGAGAGAGACACTATCTGAACTGCAAGAATAGGGACGGATGTGATGTCTTTTTGTGCCTTCGTCTAACCGAGGTTTCATACCTGACTTACTAACCTGCTGATAAATAGCTAAGACTCTTCCTCATTTTTAGCCCTTCACTTTATTTTTCTGGCTTAAGCTCCTAAGTGTCCTAGGAAGGAATATAGCCATGTTCATTTTTGCCTCTTCTCTCCCAGGAAACCCATATGTAAATTATTTTACAGTCTCTTGGAGAGGACTTGTCTGATTAAGGAACATAAATGGAAATGAACAGGGAGGGAAGGCAGTATCAGGTGGAAGGGGACAGATTCAAATGATATGCTATTAGATGGTTATAACTGTTCAGAAAACACGTCTGCTTTAAACCCGTCTTGGAGAAAATGGCCTTTACAGAATCTGTCAGTGCTGTTCAAAATCGTGCTGTTTGAAACTTTATGGGATCTTATCTTTGTGAAATCATAAGGGAAAAGATCTGTCTCCATTCTGGTAATGGCTCCCGAGCCTACAGTTGCTCTCTTCTGTAAAGTGGGTCACATTCCTTTCAGGATGAAAATAAAACATGGGAATTTACACTGTATATAAATATTTTCATACTTGAGTTACCTTTCAAGTAGTCTGAAGATTCTTTGGCTGCATTAGCCAAGCCCATACCCACAGCTATATTAAAGTAAATGTCAAATTAGAGCCATATTAAATTAACTGGAAGGTACAAGAGGCTTTTAGATGAATTGCCTTAATTTCTCTCTCTTTTTTTTTTTTTTTTTTTACTTCAGCAAGCTACAGCAATGAGAATACAGCTATATTTCAGACGTTTTATTTCAGGGTTTCACTCAGGGCACTGCCTGCTCAGCTATGTGATTCTTACAGGCGTCCTTCTAGGGCTCCCTGATCTTTCCCTGGAGGGAATTCCTGTCTTTATATAGGTGTTTACTGACTTTGTATGTCATGGCCAGATTCTCTCCTTTCTGTTCACCTTCTCTGATAGAACAACCCAGCAGGTGCCATTAGGAGCCTTCTTAGCATCAAGAATTTGAACTCCATGTTTGAGGGACTTTTAAAATGCAAATCATACCATTAAATGCTCATAGGCCTACTTCAGAGGTGTAGATATGTGGAAGGTTCTCTGGGAACATATGCAGTCAAGGTTATAGCTTTCAGTGTTACCACCATGATATGACACAGGAGGATTTAATCTCCCTTAATTAGAAACTTAATGCTTAACAGAGGATATAGCTCTTTTGGCAGCATCTGTGAGATGTCTAGGGAATCAGTTCTGTATCTTAATAGCTTTATATTTTTGTTTGTGGTTTCATCATTACAATCAGTAGGAACCAAAGCACTAAAACATTTCACTAAATGCTACTTTTTGTCAAAAATGAACCTAGGAAATGAAAAAATCCATGCTATGGGATGTTTATTGTATTTAGATATATATTAAGGCCACAAACTGAATTCCAAACATTGATAATAGCCTTAAGTGATTTACACTTAAATGATACTTGCATAAGTTCTGGTAACTCAAGAATTAATTTCAACCTGGTAAATTGTTAGCTGATGCAGTAAGTTCAAATATAACATTGCTACAACTTCATCTTTTCCATGTACTTCTCTGAAAACAAATGTTGCTGTCTCCTTTCTGAATGTGATAATGGACGGCACGTTTCTCGAATTTAAAGATGACTTGTCATCCTGCTTAAAGGCTCTGTATAAGGAAGTTACATGTGTAAGATAAATGGAGCTAAGAAATGCAAATAATAAATAATTTTATAAAAGCTGATTATTTTTGTATTTTTCTGCCATGCAACAATGAAAGTTGTAATCAGCTGTGATGCCCAAATTTTATTTTTAGTTTTATGAGCAGGATGAATTGTTTATAGCAGAAGCTTTTGCTGTTTTCCTTGCAGAGTAAGTTGCTTCCAGGGAGCAGGTTGAATGTCAAGTATTTTGTCACTTGAATTTATTCTGCAAAGCTGGCAGCTATATATTTATGTATGCATAGTCAGTGTAATAGTGCTAAGTGTTTGGAATGAAATAGTAGATTTGTTTGGCACTAGGATCTAAGGGTGGAAATGCCATTTGGTACATAAAAGCAGCAGGTTGTAAATTACTGCAGTACTAACTAGACTAAACACCCATAGTTCCTTTCTTAAGAAATACACTACTGAACTCCATCTAGTTTATTTATAATTCACCCTTAAATTATGCTAGTTATGTTTGAGGAGAGAGGCAAGCATTGGTAGTTTTCACAACCTTCCATACATGAAGAGCAGGAAAACAAATCTGATACTATAGACACTGCTTTTTTAATAACTTCTTTTGTTGCTAAAGCTAGCAGTAGGCTAGCAAGGTTCATAGCAATGTAATAACTTTTTGTCTGCCCTAAAAAGCCAGGCTGCCCTGAAGAAGCAATAGCCTGGCAATTTTGTATCTGTCTTTTATGAGGCTGAACAAGAACAGTTCCAACTTGGAGGTTCTGCATGTACTTTGTGCAAAACAGACCATGTCTATCTTAGTTTTGTACAAACTGATACCTTCCTCTGCTCACACATTAGTATAGTCGTCACTAGTAGTATGCTTTTTAATTCACTTTTGCACTTGAACTTTTCTGTTTAAACATACCTGACAGACAGTCAGAAGTTATGCTTTAGCAGGGTGAATTTTTTTTTGAGTAGTTGATACACATAGGTACCACAAAACTGGAAACAGTACAGGCTCATTTCACATTTCCTAAATTGGTAAAATAACATAAATCACTAACTTTTCCAGCAGCTTTGCACAGCCTAGTTGTTTTAATTGAATATATTTGGGTCAGAGAGAGTTAAGAGCTGTTTATGTTAATATTTGTAGAGAAAAGATTGTAGTGGTCATCTTCTGCTCTCGTCTATGATAAATGTAATGTTGGATTCAGTGACATTTAATATTTGGCAATCGCATTTGCAAATATCATTTAATGTATGCAGAGGGGCCTTACAAAATTGGAGGTTGCAGCTAATGTTACTAAATACATTAAACTTTATTTTGTCTTCTGGCTTGCGTTAGCCGTTGAGCTGTGCAGCAATGGCTGAAGCTGGGTGGTTGTGAATGTTGAGTTGCAGTGGCGTACTACTCGCTGTATTAAGGAAGCACTATTGTTTTTGTTTTACATGAACACCATATACTGTGACCTATCATAGCTTAAAGGCAAATGTGTCCCCTGCTAAAGCTGCCCAAGTTCTAGAGCTAGTTTCGTCCACTTTCAGGTGGGAAAGCAAGCTGGGAGTAGCGTTTGGCTGTCTTACCTTCACAAATCAAATCCTTCAGTTCTTTGAACCATTGCATTTGTTTCTATCTTATTACTTGTGTTTTACTGTAAGAATGAGGATCGTTCAACTTCATACTCATTTGGAATGCAGATATCCGAAACTGAACTGCAGAATTAATGAAGTATATCCCAAATTTGTTTGTAAGTGCTATCAAACTCTTCTTAGAAATTTTTCTCTCCATTGGAGAAACAGAAACATTCTTCTATTTCCTTTTATAAAATTATGTGATGCATTATGTGGAAAGGTAAAATCAATTGCTTAAATCATGATTTGCAGTTTTGTTACAGAAATGATGATGTGCAAGGCAATAAAGGAGATGCATATAACTTTTGCCAAAAATTCTCATGTTGCTGTTCCTTCTTTTGTACGGTAAGGTCCGGGCCATAGTATGAAGCTGTGCCCAGAATGAATCGGTACTCATTTCTACAAAATACTTCATAGCAGCAGTATATTTGAAAAAAAAAAAAAAAGTTATCAGAATATGATGTAGTTTATAACCACTAATTAGAAGAGTCTTGATGAGTTCAGAATCCTCCTGCACAAAGGCCTGGGATGCAGGAAGGAAGTGGGGTTCTTCTCAGTAACAGTCACCGTCTGAATCGCAGAGAGAGCTCTGTGTCATCTTGTAATCTGTCCTCTATGTGTTTCCCTCACCAGCAGATTAAAACTAATAATAGTTTCTCATTCTGTTTTATCAAAGCTAATCTTTAATGAGATGGATTAATTTTAGAATTAAAGCAAATGTCTTAAATTATAAATATGAGAGTAAAACTTAGTTTCTGTTAAAAGATTAAACAGAGATGGTGAATAGTTGTAACTGCACTGGATTGTTTTATATAAAAATATATCTTGTCATTAATGACAGTTGTCAAAGGAATATATTTATACATGTTGTTAATAATTCAAAAGGCCTAGTAAAGCAGATGGAGTCAATTGAGTGAAATTGTCAATAGAGTATTTAGAAGTATTTTTGCACAATTTCTCTCATTTTAAACTGTTAAGCTAAATGCATGTATTTCTGGAATTATGTGGGGTTGGTTTTTTTGGTGAACATAATGAACAGAAATAGTTAATATAAATCTTTTTATCTAGGAATCAATTGTCCAGAGATAACTTGATGCACATTTTGA
The DNA here is from genome assembly GCA_013397275.1 of Burhinus bistriatus. Classification (NCBI taxonomy): domain Eukaryota; kingdom Metazoa; phylum Chordata; class Aves; order Charadriiformes; family Burhinidae; genus Burhinus; species Burhinus bistriatus. The sequence goes on from VYXH01005431.1 coordinate 1,363,905, forward strand.
GGAGGAACTGCTGAACTACCAGAAGTGCTTTTGCTTTTCTTCCTGGCTAAATCCCAGATATTCTAAGCATATGGAACAATTTAGCAGAAAATACATAATTATCAAACAGATCTGTCTTTGCCACCTTGAACATTATTTCTTGTGGCAGGGTAAGTGAAACCTCATGTTTAGATTTCATTTCATTTGATCTTCCGCTGTATTGGCAGAAGATTACAAAAAAAAAAAAAAAAAGACAGATGGCACCATTAAAATATGAGTTGATTTGTGCTTACTCTAATATGAATCTGAATATACTTGATAAAGGCATGGCACAAACTTCTAACTGAAATTTTGAAGCAAAGAGACCAAAGTACATTTTTCTTGGTAAGAACCTGAACAATCTATGTAACTGTAAAAACAAGTTTAATATCATGCAGGTGTTCACAAGCAAATGTACGCACGTTATTACATTCATTATAAATAAAGCTGCCATCAAACTTTGGCTCTAAGCTTGTTTCTGTTTTTCTTTTCTATGTGGAGGCAAAAATCAGTGAATGCTAATTCTCCATTGCAGTGTCCACATTGTGGGCAGATATCCTTACCGATGTTGTAGCCTTATCTATAAAAAACACTTTTTACATCGTAAGAAATGTGCTGTCAAGTATGCTCCCTGTTAAATGACTTTTGATTTCTCTTAACTAACTTACTTCATCTAAAGTCCTTTCAAAACTGAGTTTTCTGGACTAGGTTATGCATGTCCCATGAAGCATCCATTCCATGAAAGAGTGGAATGGCCCTTTCAGTGGGGACTAGATCAGGGACTGATCTTGTCCTTTGTTGTCAGTGCCCCAGCTGGGAGCCTGCATTCTGATTTTAACTTTCAGGCTTGGGAAACTTTTTTATTCTTTTCTGTGTGATAGAAATTTTTCAACAGGAAGAGTAGGTATTACTTGTACCCCCAGCTTTAAGACTTCTACTGCAGTGGAAGAAAGGAGTGGGAACCACCTGTAGCAGAGGGGGGAATGAAACCTGGGTTTATCATATCCTGATACTGTGGGGAAAAAAAGGGATATAAGATTTTCTCCAGATAGGTAAAAGAATCAGTGGCTACCAACCGTCAGAAGAACCTGGATTTATGCCATAATGGGGGAAAGTCAAGAAAACACCTAGTTTTTGGACCATGTCTGGAATCAGAGTGAAGAGGGTACCAAGCCATTCTTTCCTGTCCAGAGGGAGGTATGGCAGCTGTACATGGTGAGACTTACAGTGAAACTTAAGAAACTGAAGTACACATAGTGCTTAGATTGTGAGGTTTCTAAATAGTATATTTGGTATAGAACCCCAAATTTCACGTATCAGGTCCTATGGATCTGGCCTTCTGGAGTCAAGTTGTACAGTACTCTGGCCTATAGCCATATCAATCTTTATTACAATTGTGCATGTTAAAACAGTATTTCCTATTATGTAACTGTTTTCAGAAGTCTGGGAGCCAGACAATAACTGTTCAAACCACCTACTAAAATGTTAAGAATGTTTTTCACTTCAGTAGCTACAGTTGATAAATACCGATGAAAAGTATTTTTTTAAACTTGTAACTGTTTCAGCTTTTCTGGTAGGACTTAAAGACAGCGACAGGGAGGGCTGTTCATTAAGTTGGACTAGTTGTCTTTGTTCATTATAAAGATTTTGGTGGAGTCTCCTGAAGCAGTCTTGGAGATAGTATTAGATGGTCTGTTCCCATAGCATATGGTTACTCCATTTATCAAATTCAGTTTAAAACAACTGAGATTCTCTAGAAGATCCAAGAGAGGCAGTGGGAAGTAATTCAATTTGTAAAAACAAGTTTAGGGTCTTACAAGTGTGTTTGGAACAGGTGCAGAGAATGCCTGGAGAGTGTATATTATCGCAGGAGATTACTCTTGAGTTTGCCATGTTTAGGGTGGCAAAATGAAGGCTAGGGTTTATGATTACTGTCTATGAATATACCTGGTAGGTAACACTGAGAAGGGAGAAGAGCTGTTGAAGGTGATGGTTGGTGGTGTCACAGGAGGCCGTAGGAATAAGCTGGCCATGATAAAATGTACACTGGAGATTTGAAGGTTTCTAGTAGCAAAATAAGCTTCATTAGAATTTTGGAAAAAAAGAGGAGGGACTAAGTATTCTTAAGATTTATCTTGATATTTAGAGTGGTCATGTGGTCCCTCTCAAGTTACTGACTGAAAATGTTGCTTTCTCATGGCATTTCAACTGCAGTAAAGGTTGAATATGCTTCAGAAAGCATTTCAAGAGGAAATGGTACTTGCGTACAGCCTTTGAAATGTCAAAGTTTCTTTAGAAATAAGAATATAGGGAATTCCCGAACAAAAAAGAAATGTGTGCGAAATGAAGAGTCAGTGAAATGGGCCATTCTCTGTGCATCTAGCAAAGTCTCATAGTTTCTGTAAAACTGTGGAACAAAGTTATGTGGAAATGGATGAAAATACCTTTTAAATGGTGGTGTAGGATTGTCAGCTCCAGAAATGCAAGATACTGCAACAACTTATCATGAGTACCTTATCAGCTCCATAGCCAGGTAGTGTCACAACTCTAGAAAGGTCCCTTGTGCTGTCAGATACTCACAATAAGTTGTGTCTAAATAGTTTGAAAAGAAGCAAACAAAAAACCCCACAATACAAACATAAAACAATAAAAACCAAACCCTCAAAATCCCTCAACCCCTCCCCTCCCCAACCAGAAAAAACTCTGCAAGGCCACACAAGTCACGTAGCTTTTATAAAAAATGAAACTGCAACAAGAAACTGAAATCTTGTATTAGAAGTCTTGAGATACTATCGTTCATCTTTTGGTTTTGTGTGGTTGCCCTCCAGGGCAATCTTAAGGCAGGAGCTTTCTTTGTTTGTGTGTATCAATGGGTCAATTAAGTGATGATCCTTAATGAATACTGAGTATCTGTCTTGATTTCTGAGGCAGTTTATTAGCAGCAGAATGGAAGTATTGAAAATACTGAGACAACTTTGAGTAGTTTTTGGTTTACTGGAAAGCTTGTGCTAACAGGGATGTATCATTTCTGTGTTTAGAATTATTGGGAATAGAGCCTTAACTGGACTGATTATTTAAATCATAAGTAAAACTCTAGACTAAATTTTGAATGGTAAAAACATAAAATATGTTAAAGTATTTTTAAGGAAAAAAAAAAAAGGTTCTGTCTATGAGAACCGGTAGATATGCCTGGTAACGCACTAACCAAGCTAGCCTTCTGCTTTATCTTTACTGTGGCAGTCTTCATACACCTCCCATTCAACTGAGCAGTTACTTTTCTGAAAGACTGGTAAATGAGTTGTCCCGTAGCAAGTGTATGTTAATACTTGGTGTAATGTATCTAAGGCATATTTTTAGTATAAAATCCTCTAATGTTAAAATTAATGGAAGAAGCTTTGCAAAACTTACACCCGTGGTTTGTCTGTGGTTTTATCAGACCACTTCTGTCTGAAGATGGAGGTATTCACAGGTTCACTCGTGGATGGACTAAAACAGGCCCTCTGTGAAACGCAGCCCTGTGAGGGAGAGCAGGTGACAGGAGGCAGAGGTTCCTGTTTCCCTCAAGTCCTCTTCTTCCAGTTTAGCGTGTTTGCTCCAGTTCCTCCTCTTCGCAGCCTTTCCTGCCTTTCTCCTTCCCCCCTCCATAGGGTTATAATGAATAAAATATAGTTTTCCTTTACATCATGGTCTAACCCTTAACATAGGTTATATATTATATATATACATATATGTATAGCAAATTGTGGCTGCTAATTCTCCTTTGTGGTGCTTGATCAAAACCACAGACCTCTGTCCTGTATCACCCTCCAAAGCACAGTCCTCAGTAAAAGTGCCTGGGATGAAATCCAGTCCAACCTTTTTTTCCCCTTTTTCTGCATTCTGTGTAGAAAACTATTGAAATTCTTACCTTGTTTGTTGTATTTAGACTATAACCATTCATAGGTCTGTCAATTCATAAGTGTTACAGTTCAGTATAGCAAACTAAAATTGTCAGCAAAGATGATAGTGAAATACTGTGCAATCATAAGCTTTAAACTATGTATTATCTAATATGGTTTTCATATGAGGCACTAAAATCTCTCCCAGTTAGAGAATCTGAACTTCTAAACCTTTACTGCGTTTATCCTTGCAGTGCTGCTGGAGTTAGAAGTGCTCTTATTCTGGTTTCATAGTTAAGGAAATGAAGTGTATGGTGGTGCCTGTATGATTTCCACTGTGTTGCACAGGAAGACGGTGTCGGGACCACAAAACCATCCATCCTCTCGACTTTTAGGAGTATTTTTGATAACTTCCTCCTGGTCTTCAGCCTCTCTGGCTTTCTCTTTCTCACCCACCCACCACACACCCTGCCCCATGCATACGCTGTAGTGTAGCTTGTAATTCTATATTTTCTTGAAAGTCTAACAGTGTCTGTTACCATGTGAAAAATATAGCTAAGCCACAGATGTTGTACTATTCATGGCCTCATTTCTAGATAGTAGTTCTACTGTCTTAAAACGCTGCGATGACTGAAGCCAGGGGGAAAGACAGCTGTCGGTTTTGCAGACTTGCAGTTAAACCGTCATTCTTTTAGGATGTTTAACTATGAAGGTTGTGATGTTTCTCCAAAATCACAGTGGAAACCCAGTGTCTTGTCCAAATTCTGGCTTAGGAAATGGCTATATGTTTAGCCCATTGCAAATAAACTCATTAGGTAAGATCTAATTTCTGTCCTGGTTACCTGCCATTACCTATTCAGCTTTCCCTGGGAGAGAGAGGTTAAGGTTCATTTCTTCTAAGAGGCTTTCTGCTGGTACAAATATAATTCCAAGGAGAGCTGGAGCTTTTTCACAGAGACTTTCCCATATTTCAGGTGCTAGAAAGAAGGGGTTTATGGTTTTCTTCCTCCTCCTGTTTAGTATTCACCCAGCTAGTTACACACTTAGCAGAACAATGGATTATCAGTATGACAAGCTATTGAAATACATCTCCTAGTTTTATTATAAATGAGTTTTATGATTGAAGTTGTAGTTCAGTAAACACATAACTTTACGTGCAGTAAAACGGCAAGTAAATTACTGACTTGTTGGTTCACCTTTGTGCAACTTTAAGACACTTTTTAAAGTTCCTGATATGCATTTGTATGAAATTTTTTACAGATATGTCATTTAATAAAATTTAAATGACAAAAATGATGAATTTAAATAAAAATGTTCTTCTATAGAAGACACATATTCAAATACATACTGTGTTAAAGTACAACATATCAAAACCAGACTGAAGAAAGGGAAATTAAAATATTATGTTGCCGTATTCCAGGATAAAGTGGCTTATCAACAAAAGCTGTACAGAAGGATTTTGAAACCTTTTGAAAGTGGGGTTTTTTTCTTTTTTTTTGTTTGGTGTTGGTGTTAGTAAACTTTACCAAGCAGAAATAAAAGATTTTTTTAAAAAATATTTTTTTTGCAGTAGAACAGTAAACTCATTTACTGTCTCATAAATAATCTTGTGATCCAGAAATGTAATTTCTGGGAAATTCGCGGCTCCCTTTGAGTCTTGGCCAGTGAAATGTGATTGAAGTTTAGACAGAAAAAAGGTAATAGTTCTGCCAAGTTTTTGTCCGTCTTATGATTTATAACTCTGAACATTGGAAACGTATCCTTGCCATAGACCTGGAAACCAAGTAGCACTGGTCTGAGCTCACAGATGTGTGAATTTTGAAAGGGCAAGCAACAGACTTCCTTATGCCAAAAATAGCTTTTGCACTAAATTATTTAAGCGTAGTATTTGATCACAGAAAAATGGAAAATAATATTTTTGGACCTTTTTTGTATAGTGGGGGAAACCCAAGGTCATGTTAAAATTAGATGGGTTTTCTTAGGTGAATCTGAAATATCGCACATTCTAAAACCACGTTACTTGGCATTGAGAAAAATGTGTACTGTGTTTATTCCTCATGTACATTGGTTATCTTGATTTCAATGAAGAGACTATTTTAGACTCCTGCAGCAGTTGAAGTAATGTGTACCACTTCTGCTCTTTTCTGTTGTTGAGTGTAAAATATGTATAAAGATAGATCTGAAATGTAGGTACAGGAGGCCCTTGGGAAGTTCTGGAGCTGTACTTTGAGTAATTTCGCTCCAATACCAGCAAAATATTTACTAGTTTATTTTTGTTTAGTGTGTTTTCATCCATGGTCTGTGAAACCTTCAAGGACAGTTCTTAATAAACCTTAACGTTGGAAGTTCTTTATCTTGTTTATACCAGTAGTATAAATGGTTCTTTTTAGTCTAGCAAACAAATGCAGCTTTATTTTAGTAGTGGCTTTGGTGCCAACCCCTAAAGGTTCCTGATAGTTTCTACTGAAACCTTTTTGCATTCAGGCACTTTTAACCCTCAGAATCATCCATTTTTAGTGATGAAAATTTCTTTTTTTCTGTTTTCTCTCTATCCAAAGCGTTTTGGGGCAAATCCTAAATGTCTTCTTCCCTTAAAGAAAATTTTTTGTATCCTTGAACATCCTCACAGCTGGGTAGACTTATGCTCTCTCTGATGCGTCTGATTGTATAGCCGATGAGCTTGCATTTTACTTGGTTTGAATTTGGGTTAAACTAGAAGGTACTGGATGACTGAAAATTTAGGACTGCACACACATAACTTGCATCGCGTTCAGTGCAGGTCTGTGGAACCAAGGGGCTCTGGTTTGAGTCACTGGCACAAAATCTGCATTGCAAATAAGACGCATGCCTGGAAATTCTTGATTTCTAGAGATTTGTACACATCAGTACGTGATCTGTATCTGTAGAGCAGTTATTGACTCACAGAAGCCCAGGAAATTCCCAGGACCTGACCACTTACTTTTTACCCTTGTTCTCTTCTCATTTTTTAATTAGTGGAAATAATATTTTTTTAGGCTTTTCTTTTCCCATCTTTCTTGTTAAAACTTGTTCTGGTAAAAGTGTTATTCACCATCAGTCTCTCTTTTCTTCCTTCACCAGCAATAACCTACTAATACTTCTTTGAAAATATTCATGGTGGTATGGTTTATCCTCTTGTGATAGCTGCTTCACAGCGTTTTCTCTCTTGAACCATGAACAATTTCTTTGAAGCCAAATGAAGAAATACCTGTTTCCCATGGCACATAGGTTCTTTCACTTGCTTTTCCTAAATATGTAGACATGTTTATATGTCTCAACATTAGCTGAAAATATGCTCGTGAATCAAAGCGTCATGTCCTCTGAGGTCGAAGGTTGGTTGTTACTGAGTTTTTAACATTTGTTTGGCTTTTGTTATGGAAATACCAAAATATAGGCAGCTCCTGCATATGTTCTATTTGTATTTTTCTGCTTTAAAAGTAAAATATATTCTTTGAAAGCAATTCTAGTGTTGTCATAATTTGGTACATTCAGTCATTAACATCCTTAAGAGGAAAAAGGTATACTTTGTTAATGGTCACTCTCAAATGTACAATTTCACCCTCATTTTGCTTAAGTTTACAAAATCTGATTATTCAACTTCCGTAACTAGTTTTGTAAATTGTTTTCTGCATATATTGGTCCAGACTGTGTCAGAATAGTGATGTATTTTTTACATTTTTATTAATGTATTTACATTTTGGTGTTTTGATACTAATGGAAAATACATGTTGTTATATATCCATCCATCCACAGTTTACTGTAACTTACAAGCTCTATTGTAAATTGTAATACAGCTTATGAGGAGGACTGCCCTTAAATTGTTTCCTCTTCAGACATGTAAGAAATAAAAATGCTGATGCATATCACAACTTTCAGATTTAGTTGTTAATAGATGGCACAATAATTGGAGGCCAAGATACTGAAATTAGAAGATGAAGATATGGAACCCTTCAATATTAAAAACTTATCAGTATTAAAAACAAGGATGTGTCAAAAATCTGATCGTGTGGAAGCTGAGTGCATGAGAGCAAGAGCCAGCTGACAAAATGAATGACAAAATTTTGCTAAATTGATGGAGTAATTATAAATTTCTCTTATCAAAATTTCTGTGAACAAAGAGAAATTGTGAAACATACACTGCCTTTTCTTTTTTTTAATACTTTGTTGTAAATAGTTGCTCAGCTGTTAGTAGGATATAAATAAACAATATAAAGCTATCTTGAAGATTATTCAAAATTCATAAATGGAAATGCAAAACTTAAGTATGCAAAATATGGTGAAAACTTTTTTCCCCTGTATGTAATATGTTTTACTTGTACATGTAGCCTACACAGAAGTCTATCATACCTCTTTGTATAACATAACTAAAACTTTAGGGATACAGTTATGATAACGCTGAATTGTATTTATTTTCTCTTGTATCTCTTAAGTACTGAGCAAGTTTTATTAATGAAACATACAGCTTATGCTATCTACTACAAACGTACATATTTACAAAATATGCACTCGATGCATGTTTTAGCTTTCTAAAAAAATCATTAATTGCATTTTTCTTTGTTAGTAACTTTCATAAACGTTTTTCCCTTTACAGTCTCAGAGACAGCAGGTGCAAAATGTTTCATATAATTTTAAGTAATGGAGATAGCTAAGGTTGCATGTAGATGCATGGATATATGTAATATTTTCTCCCACTTAAAATGGATCTTTTGCCAGTATAAACAGTTTAGCCTATGTTAATGATTTAGGCAAGAGTTTAATATTAAACTCTGTTTTGTCAGTAGTGCCCTCCTTGTCTTGTTTTGGCTGGTGAACTTTGTGTTAGAGGTTTGCATTTGTTGCTGAAGCAAGTAAGACACACACCACACACACACCCCTCGCCCCCCGAGAACTGTTGTTCTTTTAAAGTAATCTAGAGCAGACTAGTTGAATTTATAATTCTACTGAAGAGGTTATGAAACAGTCTAAATTGGCTCTGACTGCAAACTTTGACCTGTTTGGCCGAATTGTGGGAACTGTGCCAAAATTTGATATAAAGCAGTTCTGGGAAGCTCTTTACGATTAAATTCCAGGACTACATGACTGATGTGCTAACGATATACTTGTGATATTAGGCAAGTGTTACTTCAATACAGTTTTAGGCTTGAACAGATCATTCGCCTAAAAGTAAAAATTACCTCCAGCCTGATGTATGTAATTTTTTGCCTCTCAATATGATTTTAAAAGGCCCAGCTAAAATTTGGCATCTTGATACTCCTTTCATTGCACCTCGCTGTGGTGAGCTACCCTGGCTCCTCAAGAACTTGTTGATATGCTTTTTCTTTGGGGAAGAAAAGGTAGGAAAGAGAAAAGGTTCTAAGTGCAACATATCTTGGTAGGTTTTTGATGTAGCTTTACATCTAGCAATTACTGAATCAGTTTGTATTCAGCACTCTTATAACACGTGTCTGCTTTAGGCGAATTTCGAGATGGAAAGTCTGTTTAATCATACATTTCTTAACTCCTTTAATAATAATAAGAGACATTTGGTGTGGGAATGCTTAGGCTTCAGTTAGGAGTAATCTTTCCAACCTCCACAGCTGAGTACCAGCAAATGTGGTATATTTTCTTCATTTATGTTAGAAAAACTCTTTATTCACTCAACACAGGAAAAAATGACCTTGATTTTTTTCTTGTTTATTTTGTTCTTTCTGATGCTCTGCAAAAATGCACTTATTTTTTCAATTTAAGTGGTTTCTAGATTCGAGGAAAACAGTGTAATAGAACTTGGTTTGGCTGAGTTGAACATTGCCATTGTCCTGATACACGCTGCTGCGGGGGATTCTCATCTTTTGTTCTATGGCCAGACAACAGAATATTCCATAAGACAGTAGTCTCATGCAGGTTAAAGGCATTTTTACTAGATTTCATTTTTACTGATACTCCTTTTGAATATTTGTCTAAATATTGTAGGTGTGTCACTTCTTTCATGGAAAAGGGAACCGGAACTGATTTTGAATGCCTCTCCGTATTACTTTAAGAAGTCTAACTGCCAATATTATTTTCTTAAAGTAATAGTAAAGTAGGCAAGTATTTGTGTGTTAAATCAGGCTTCTGTATGACCGCACATCAGAAAGTTGGCTAGATAGTTGCTGACATACACCTTACGCTGAATTCTCTGCATCTCCAGTTACTTTATTGACTTTGCAACAATTAGTACAGGCAGTGCCCTCTCGAGTATGTCAGTAGAGTGTATTTGCGCTTGCTCTGTGACAATGTTACGATGCTCTGGTGTTGAAACTTCTGGTAAACAGGGTAAGGATTCACCGTTTACAGGATTCTTGCTGAAGATGCTCTGGTAGCTACAGGTGGCTGCATGGTCATTGATTTTGCAAGCTGAACTGGATGAAATAGTGGAGATGGGACTTGAAAGCAGCTGCCTCTCAAGTGAGGAAATGATGACAAAGGTTGTTGGTGAGAACAGGAGTGACAGCCCAGAAGGAAGAGGACACCAGTTGTGGGTTGCAGCTGGGGGGAGCACGTCTACCAAATAGAAACCCTGGCGATCAAGTGTTTGAAGGTGAGAGACCTTGGTCACCCTGGTCTAGGGCCTCTCTTGGAGGACAGCATGGAGATTAAATGAGATGGTGGATAGACTATTTTTTAAATAATTTTCCTCATATTCTTTGCTATGCTTCTGTTGTTAGGACTTAAGATTATTGCATTACATAAAATCTGTTAGTTTGTTGATCGCTGCTCATAGCTAGTGAGGGAAGGACGTGAAGGTTTTGTTTCCAGCTGGATCCACTGGGTAATCACAGTTGATCTGAAGTGTGTCTTAGTTCAGGGACCTGGTTTGAAGAGAGGAAGAATCTAAGAATTTTCTCCCATAAAAGGTGAAAGGGATAGGCCTAATATTGAGTGAAATGCATTTTAACAGGCCAGTTAGGACCTAGATGTGGTGTTATTACTACAACTCCAGCAGCTGCAAAGCATACTGATCTGTATCATAACAAAAGAGAATAGTTTCTGAGTATCTCAACATGAAATTCGTTTTTTCATGTACTGCCAGTTGATTTAGCATGCTGCTTGTAACTCATGCAGGTTAGGATATATCCCAAAGCACTTTCTCATACTGAATATGACTCCCTGGTAAGAAGGGAGACTGCTTAATACCTGCTCTCCTTAGGTATTGAAAATAATTTTTCAATGAATACTTACATGGATTTAAAATGAAAGATGGCTTTTGGCAGTAGTTAGAACTCAGTTGCTTGAATTCTATTCCAGACCTGAAGAAGTAGTTGTATGTCAGATTTCCCCCCCCCACCCCAGATATGTTGTTAGTCTAATAAAGTACACTACATCTCTGTACAAATCTGTTATCACCTGACTGTAACAAAACCAGAGATAAGGAACTGGCAAATACCGAAATTACCATTGTTATTTAATTTGTTTTTGTAGCTATGATTTAAAACTGACTTTTACATTTGCTCTTTTGGGTGCTAAAGCATTTCATAGTTGTAAAACAAATGTACCAGAAACTATAATGTTGTCTGTGTCTAGAAAACCTGTTAAAGGTCACTGGTTTTGTTGTCTTTGGGATTTAGCTTTTACTTCAAATCAGGAAGGTCTGGGCAATGGAAATGATGCTTGTTGCTGGACATAGGATTAAGTGACAATCATTAACCTACTTGGAAAGCATGTACTTACAATCTAGCCCTCTTACTAAGATTGCATAGCAGAAATTATTTTTTTTTTGTTTGTACAGTTATAAACAACTGGGCTTTTTTTTTTTTCCTGTAACGTTATTCATGGGAGACTGAGAAGTAATTTGATTGTGTCTTTCATGTCTTTTGAAGTATGTATAGAGATTTTTTTTCCCCTATTTACTCTATGGGAGTATTCATGTTTTAATTTCCTGTGGCTGCAAATTAAGAGGGGATAGGCTGATGTGTTGTACTTAATTCAGAGATTCAAAGATTATAGAGCAATGAACTATTGGGATTATTTTGTCTGACTACATGAGTAACAGAGTATGAGAAGTAGCAGAATACGTGGCTGACTTTCAACTAGGTGATGTTGACCTTTGGATGAGTTACCCTTTTTAGCTTCAGTTCTTTGTATCATCATCTGTTACTGGATCTCTGGCTGGTATTTCTGAGGCCACAGCATTGTGTACTGTGACTCTTTTCAGAATTACTGCTTCAGAAGATGGCCCTCCCATACTGTAAGGCCAGTTGTTGTTGGGATCTGGTAGCCTACAACAGTTTGACTGTATTGAACCAAACCTTGCAACTTTGCGTCCAGGTAGCCAGGGTTGCTCCATGTCAGGGACCTGCATTGTCTCTGTTACTCTCATGGTATTTGTGTCAACTTAAAATCTTACTAGCAATTTTTTTTTAATGTTTGCTTGAAGAGTATTGATAACGAAATTGAATCACACCGGGCTAGTAATGGCCATACCTTAATTATATTAACATTGTAAACTTTACAAGTTATGCTTACAATTTCTTTAATAGAAGTTTATATTTAGGTTGAATACTCATTTTTTTTCCTATACTACCTTTATTTAAATATCTATTATTCAAGTTCTCTGTCGTCCATTCCACAGTCTTGGCTCGCCAGTAGGAAATTCAACAAGCTTTTTTTAAAATCTTGACTAAAATTTATCAAGTCTTGTTGATCTAAAATGCCCATATTCAGTCACTTCTGTTTAGATCTGTTGGACTAAAAGGACTTTGATAATGAAATGTGAATATCTCACTTGTTATTCTCAGAATTAAATAAAATATTTTGTCATCTTTCCTGTTTTTTTTCTATATTTTTCTGACTTCCACCTAACAAAAAACCAGTTCTGTTGTTGCAATTTTTATATTCTTCTAGCTGATTTGACTTTTGATTTTTGTGAAATTGGCCTTTTTAGTACCAGCTAAACAAAATTTGATTTTATTTGATAAATGCAATTTAGTTTTTATGAAATCAAGGGAAGACCGCATCTACCTCAGCAACATCTGCACTTCAGTTTTGATGCCCCTTTATTATTTGAGAAGAGGGATGATAAAAATTTTCCTTTCTGTAAATGGAAGAGTTAACCTTTTTTCGACTTAGTCTTTAAAAGCATGGAGGCGTTTTAGAGCTGTCACTTAGTGATGCATCTCCAGAGTCTCAGAAGGTGAAGTCCCCTGTAGTGCGATCTCTTCACCCTGCTTATGGGTGTTGAGGGAGAAACTCCAGTGACTGGGTGGCTTGTAGCAGGCACTAGCAGGCTTGTGATTTATCTGTCAGAACAAGGTAAATTTTTGTGTGGGCTGGGTTTTTTTGTTTTGTTTTCAGGAGTTGTACACATCCAATGATGCATGTAGCTGTAACTTCCACTGCATCTTCCATTATTTTTTACCGTAGATTGTCAGCAATTTTCCATCTGTCTCAGTTTATAGCAGCTTCATTTCATCCATATTCTGATTTGTACAAAAGATGTAGGTTCCAATTCAGCAAAATGTGTAACTTCATGTGTACCTATTGCACACTTTGAAAGTTAGGAGGAATATAGGCATACCACTGTGTAGGCTGTGTTTGAGCTCTAGAGCTCTGTTAATTGATAGATGTAGAGCAGAACATGATTCACTAGTCAAGCACCTGTAATTCCTCCCCCTCATTTATTATTTGCACATTATAAAAGAAAAAAACCCACCTGTACTTATTTCTATATGGTATTTTTCAGAATGGCAAGTGGATTAAGTATCTTTACTTGTAACTTCCAAAGCTGTATATGGGCTTTTTCAATAATCATACAATATAAATTAAAAGGATAGTAAGTTTTCTTCTACTACCAGTGGACTTCAGGGGTTTTTAGTGAATGTTCTAGATATTCTTTCAAAATAATGCTTGGGGAAAAAAAAAAAAGTACTGCTACGTCTTCCACTCACTTGAATTTAAAATGAATTTGCAATTGCAACTCTGTGTGGCCTATTACAGGACTTTTTGACTATCTGGTAGGAAGAAGAGCATTAAGGTTTTAATTTCAAAGCAAACTCTCAGATAAATTCCTGACTGATTAATCAGTTAATGTCTTTTTTGAACATGTTTTTCCTCTGTGGTGCCTTTGAGGGATATTTTAATGAAAACTGTCTGGCTTGAAAGTTGTTAGCTACAGTGATAGCTTAAAAAAACCTGAAAGGCATAATTTATCTTTCCATTAATATACTTAGTGTAAAGTATCATTTAATTTAGTTGAAAAGTGAGTCAGCAGGCGTTCTTTAGGATTCTTGACTAAAGTTCTGAGCAGCTGAAAAATGAAGGTTTTCAGCAGGTTGAAAAATCATTTGGAATTTAGAGTTAATATCTTGTCATTTTGAGATAAGCTATTGGTATTTTACAGAAGTGCAGTTGCTTCTATAAATTTTCCTTGCTTTGCAGTTTAGAAATTTTGGGTTTGAGAGGGTTAGGGGTGGTGGTTAGCTTCATGGTAAAGGTTTAAGGTGCCGTTACTCAAGTAACTTTAAGCTGTTTAGACACTACAGACCGACTGAGATGAATTTCAGGTTTTGGGTTCTTTTTTTTTCCTTTTTAGAACTATGCGCAAAGTAGATAAATCCTGAGTTATGGACAGTCTTTGAGTATCTAGTACTTCTTACAAGGGCATGTAGTGATAGGATAAGGGGTAATGGCTTCAAACTGGAAGGGGGCAGATTTAGAACAGATATTGGGAAGAGATTTTTCACTATGAGGGTAATGAGGCACTGGAACGGGTTGCCCAGGGAAGTTGTGGATGCCCTGTCCCTGGAAGTGTTCAAGGCCAGGTTGGATGAGGCTTTGAGCAACCAGGTCTGGTCGAAGGTGTCCCTACCCATGGCATGGGGGTTGGAACTGGATGATATTTAAGGTCCCTTCCAACCTAAACCATTCTATGATTATGTGACAGTGTCCTGTTTATTAGAAGACACAGTGCAGAGATGGAAGATAGTATGTCTTTCAGGTACTTTGTAGCAATTTGGTCTGATTCTTCATCCCATATTGAGTAATTTTTTTTTCTTTGAATTGGATGTGTTTGTGACCTGCACAATGGTGATTCTTGGATTCCTGATTATTGTATTTTATCTGAAATTGGAAAGTGTGCTTGTTTAAGTGGTTAAAATTTAACTATGGTAGGGAAAAAAAAGTCTTTTTGTTTGAAATAGCTTTACTTTATTTTCTTTAATGTATAATATGCATTAAGGGTTCCTGTGTTTTTCCCTTCTTTCTCTGAAGGGAGCTTTAGGTCTAGAACAGGTTTATAGCTGAGGTACCATAGTTTGATGTCCAAAATTAGATGGGATAAGAATAAGCGTAAGTGGTGTCATACCTTAAAGCAGAGTTGTTATCAGATTGTAGGAGGTTGTTGTATGAAAACAAAAATGTAATTTATTAACAAGAGTGACAAGCTTAAAGTGAGCCTTGTAGTAAAGAGAAGGAGAAGGGGGAAAAAAAGGAATAGAATAATGAGGTTTGGATTGGTTTGAATAACACTGATTCTGTTGTGAAAGTATTATGGTTTAGAGAGGAGATGCATGACAAATTTGGGGGTTATCCCTAAAGGTAAGAAAAAGGTCTGACACTAAAATGGAAATCTTTCATTAGATTGACTTTATAAGCATTTTTAAAATATAATTTTTTCTTACACAAAATAGCACATTATTACCTAAATTTCTAGTGAACCTTTCAAAGATCTCTCAACTTTTTTCTTTCTTTTTTGTAGTTGCTTTAAAATCTTCTAACTCTACAAGACCAGAAAGAAATGGCATTCAGGAAAACTGTAGAACAGCAAGACATGGAGAAGGGATGCAGATCCTGGAAGGAGAACTCTTACTGCAGGTATGTTTTGCAGTGGATGTATTATACAAAGATTTACATAAAAAAAAAAAAAAAATTGTATTGTATTTAACGTACTAGTTATTCACTGATAAGAGTGAAAAAGTTTTCTTATTGTCAAATTCTTTCCTCATTTTCTTTATGTTAATATTGTACAGCTCTTGCACTTTTCTCTGGTAGTGATTGTGACTTTGAAGAGCAGATGTTAGACTACAGGGTCCTCTTAATTTTTTCTGAGTCATTTCTTAGAGCTGTTTTTTCCCCTCTCTTTGCATCTATGGTTAATAAAGATATTAATATAAAGAAACAATCTTCATAAAGATCAGATAGGTTAGTCATCTACTGTAAATTTGGTGACTAATTGTCTAAAAAAACCAATTTCCCTTTAAAAGGCCTTGGGCTTGCTGGAATATCTAGCTTTCTCAGTGGTTTGAAAGAACTCGGAGTTCATAGTATAGGTTCAGGACAAGTTTTAAAATACTTCTAGCAACGTGAATTAATGGGAAGTATTAATGAAAAAATAGTGTGTTTTTTTTTTTTAAATTATGTAGTCTATTTTAATGTCCTAGAGTGTTAAAGCGTATGAAATGTAATGATATAATACTACGTCCAGATTAAACTTAAGAAATTACTAATACAAGTATTCCAATGTACTATTTAGTTTCACAAAATAGAGTTTACTGTGACCTGCAGCTTCATTTGAAATATGTTGATAATCTATCTTGTACACAGATTTCACACTGACGTATCTATCAGAAGTGGCAAATCATTAGGTCAGTCAGAGCCAATGGTTTGCTTAGAACAAAATTAATTTAACTGTTCAAAGGGTAGAAATGAAAACTAGTTCTAAGAATCCCATAGAACAATTAGTGTAAACTAATGCTGGTTGAAAATCGTTTCCTAACCGACTATAAAACTAGGACTCATATGTGATTTTCTAACGTAAATAAAGTATGACGAAGAACTGTTACGGAGTTACTGGAGGTGAACAGGTTTCTTTTAAATGGAACTTATCTAAAAAGGTACAGTGTAAGTTTTATATTGGAGGCATCTATTTGATGTGAAATTCAGTTATTTTTTTATGACTTTTGAATGGAAGTTATGTGAGGGAAGTGCTATAGCAAACTGCTTTCCAGTATGAAAATGAAATGGGTGATGTATTTCTTACTGTAAATTCAGCCCCCTTGGAAAGTAACTGAATTTCTTAAATGAATTTGTTTTGTAAATATTTTATATATTAAAAAAAAATACAAGAATGAATATGCAGATAGAGTTTTCTTAGGGAATGTAAGAAATGATGAGTGGTGAAAGTGGAAATTTTCTAGAAGATACTGAGCATCCATATGTAAGACGTAAATATTGGTAAAATCCTTCCCTTTTGCTTAAGATCGAAAGTATTTCATGTCACACTGATTTCTGTATATTGTAACTGATGATTAACATTTCCTTTTTATTCTCTCTCTATTTTTTGCAAAGGTGGTATGAATATGTATCATATTGTTTATATCTGGTTTTATTTGTTCATTGGATGTTTTTTCTTGTTTTCTAACAAACAGAAAATCATGTCTTTAATTTCCAACATAGAAACTGTCTTACCAATTGAATATATTGTAGAAATAGAGGTCAAATACATAGATGTACCTTCATTAAAATTAAGGTATATCTCCTTTAAAGTTATTTAAATTATTTCAAGTTCTTATTTTAGATACATAATCTATTACAGTCTAAGCAAGTTTATCATACAAAGTGCAAGTCAAATGACAACCTCTAAGAAATTTTTAAAACATCTTTTTAATTCTCACCACTAATGAGCAGTTTTGTAATTGCCTTTGTATTAGGAATATTGAGAGTAATTTCTTAGAAGCACAAATATTATCTCCAATGCTCCAGAATAATAAACTCACTGAGAAATTTCATTATACTTTTAAAGATAATTATTTTAGGATTGCATTTTGCCAAAACCTCCATCAGAACCAATCTCCCATTTATTGGTATATCCTGGATACCTGCATGTTTTAAAAAACTTCCAGTAATTTGTTGCATAAAATTTTTGGGCAAAAACCTTACATTTTACAGAATATTTGGCTTACAGAAGGCATCTGATTTTTGCAGTAACAATTCTGTGTCGAGATGAACTGTGTAGCAGAGCCGTTGTAAAATGTGATTGAATTCCAGGTACAAGAACTGTACACAACTTTGTATGAAACGGAGCAGAATAACCAATTTTAACATGTGGGCCAGAATTAGATACTGTGCAGCTTGCAGGCTTTTTATATCAGCCACTTGAGGTGAAATGCCCTGCAGAACAGGTCAGCAAAGGACACAAGCACCTGCCATTGCGGCATTCTGCTCCCTTGGAATTACTGTGAACTTCATCAAAACCAAGGATTCCATGTAACTACAGATTTCTTCAATTGCCTATGCTATTTAACTTCAGATTATTGTTAATTTTTTTTTTAGCTCATCCTGTGTTCAGGTAAAGTTCCCTAAACTTCTTATATAAGGAGTTTTTATAGAGCTCACAACTGTTCATGAGAATAGATGAAGAAATGTCTCCACATTAAACAGGAGTGGTTCACAGCGTTTAAAGACCAGCCATTGAACTGGATATTTAACTTGACTTAATTAGACTGTATTAGTAAAAGAACAAGAAATAGTAAAATCAGATCTCTGCAAAATACGGAAAAGCAGCTATGGTAGTTACCATATTATGGGGCTATGGGAGTTAATGTTTGTGGATAAATGATGCTGGCTTATAATAAAAAATATATTATTATGTTGTTACAGTAAGATATAGGATATTCTTCACTTTACATTTTCTATGTTACAATAATTTTGCATAATAAAGAGTTTCAAAAAAATGTGTTTTGAGTATGCTGGCCAAATTTGACTGAATGCAGCTGAGGAAATTAAGTGGCACAATATACTTAATCCAATCCCTCGAGACAGCCTTTTGTTAAATCTTGACTGAAATCCATAGAAGTAAAATCGGCACCTTTCAGATGAGCTGCCAAGTCACAAATGTACTGTTTGCTATCACAACAATTGCCATGAACTGTATTGATTGGGAGTTCAGATAAATGCCCTTTGCGTGACTTTGAGTAAGGAGCCGCTTAGTCTGCTGCTTCATGAAGAGGGAAATCTCTTCAAAAACATTGTTTACTTGCAACAGTCCGCTTGTGCAGAGATCTTCTATTTTAAGTAAGCCATAAAATGTTTTCTTGGACTGTATAGGGGATCTTGATGGCTTGATTTCCTGTCCACTTACGTCCGTCTGTGCTATGAATAGAACAGATTTGGGGAATGGGTTTGTGACATGGCTCCCGTTTGTGCTGCGGGCAGCTGGGTGTACCAAAGGCTTGAGCCACGCAAGCATTGTGAGCTGTGGTTGATATTAGATAAACTTATAGTTAGTTGTTCATACTGCCATCCCTCATCTCATACAGTCAAGAGTAGCCAAAAGTCATCAACAGGCTTTGGCTTCTCCTCTCAATTTTCCAAAGGAACTTTTTGTTTTTTCATTAGATGCAGTTTTCTTCATTGTGCTAAATATACTATAGTGAGATGCAATGAAGAATCCTTCTGTTTATGCTCTTAGATAATGATATGTTTTTGCATGCTTTGCATTTTATGGGGAGACTAGGGTATAGGTAGACTTTCAGCCACAATAGTTATCTGGAATTTTGTCTCTGAAGCTGACAGATTGGTGTGTTTCCTCCCCAGGCATTAAATGGTTTTGTATTGGTTGTTACGGCTGATGCTCTGGTTTTTTACGTGTCTTCTACTATCCAAGACTACTTGGGGTTCCAACAAGTAAGTTTTTTTCCTCTAATTTTTGCAGAGGTTTTGCTGTATTTCAGAGAGCAATCACTGTTCATGTTTAGTGTCTGATAGTTTGTGTAATAAAAATCTCAGTTAGGTAATTCGGGTTGGATTACTTTGAAACCATATTACTTTTCTATCAGCTTACATAGCTGAAAAGGGACCTCAGGCCAAGCACAACAGGAATATAATTTCCAAAGCTGAGTTAGGCAAGATAGGAAATTTTCACACTTAATTAGTCTTTACTGGACCAACTGTTTGAAATTTATACTGTGGTGTTACCCAGTTTATGATGCTGAGTGAGACATAATTCAATGGGAAGGTAATTATTTTAATAGAAACCTTTCATACAAAATTAACTCCATGTGCTGTGGGGTTTTACGTATCAACTGAGTAATTTTAGTATTTTTAGAATGTTAGTATTCTCTTGCTTGTATTTGCTTTATTTAGTTATTTATTTCAAAACAGGCATTTGTTATTTACAATTTGTGGTGCAGATCACCAAGACCCAGTGGGATCACGTTGCCTTCCTTAGAGAACTCCTGAGATTAGTTTATGTTAAGGTAATAGAAACTTAGTTATAGTTACCAATTTTTATCTTTGGGTACTGGATGATGATAGGTTCAGTTGCTCTCTAAAAATAGAGAGAAACTCTGCTTGGTCTGCAATTTTAGCTAACTGATAAGAGATTGGTACGTGTTTGTGTAAAAGAAAATACTCCAAACAAACATTGTTATTCCTGGAGTTACAGATTCTTTCAGTGTTGGGGAATGAAGAAAAAAGCTTGGAAAACAAATTGGGCGTAAAATTTGTATAGTAATGATAATAAATCAAGTGCATGATATAGAAGTGAAGTCTTAAAAGTTACAGAAATCAGAATTTCTGGCAAATTATTCTGGAAAATACTGATTCTTTTACAAAATTCGTCAAAGCAAAATTTGAGCTAGGCTTCTGCTTTTGCCAACTCATTTTAGTTGCTTTAGATCTATGTTTTATTTTAGATGTTTTCTGTTTATATAATGGTTGGATTTTCAATCCATGCAGAAAACAGGCAATTTAACTCCTCTCAGTTGACTGAGGCTTTTCTTTAATTTTTTTTTTTTTTTTTTTTGGGGGGGTGTCCCCCTTAATTTCTTTTAACCGCTGGTCCTGGCTATTGTAGCTTTGCCATTTAGATCATATTCCTAACCATGCAATTGGTGGTGATATGAGAGCGTAATAATTACGGATTTTAATGCAGCCTTAAGGAGTGACAAAGCTTTCAGGCAAACAAAACCAATGTTCATAATCTGCTTAGTTTTGGAAGTTATTTTGTTCAAGGTCTTTGGCTTCTTTTGTATTCCTGTAGCACCTAGAATGGGTCAGGTACAAGTACCAGCTGGCAAAATTTTACCAGTATGTAAAATTAAACAATTTAAAGAAAACTTAAGCATAGCAGTTCCAGGCTTGCTTAGATAAAAGCAGGCATAGAAATACTTGACATAATGTTATTTTTTTTCTAAGGTAATTTTTTTTTATTTTTATTTCTCATCTTTGCAGTCATGGGTGTGACTGAATTCTTCTCTGTGCTGTTAAAAATTGTTTCGTGAAGCTTTGCCATGTGCATGCAAATGTATGTTTTTATCCCCAAGCAAAATGGATTTTGTTATATTCATAGCAGTGTTGTCAACCAGACAAGTTATATCATATTGTCTTATAAGTTTCTTATTGCCATCTTTTTCCTTTTTGTGCGTAGTCTGATATTATACACCAGAGTGTGTTTGAATTGATTCACACAGAAGACAGACCTGAGTTTCAACGACAGCTACACTGGGCATTAAATCCTGCCCAGTCTGCAGATTCTGGACCAAGCGTACAAGGTGAGAATACAGCCAACTTATGTGTTTGCCTGTCTGATTAGTTGGGGTTCTTTTAATTTGTATATGTAAAAAAAGTTTAGATTCTTTTACATGAACAAAGGAAGGAATAACATCTGTTAAACTGATTGGAATTGTATGGTTTTTTGCACTTTAAGCACTGTTGTTCATAGGACCACACTGTTAAAATACTAATTTTGCTTTAAATTGGAAGACTTTAATTTGGAGCATAAATGACTGGATGCCTCGCGTGTCTGATCAGTAGTCCTGTGGTAAACAGCAAAGCAGGTAATCCTGGATGTTTATGTTGCAAACAGGGCAGTCAGAAGTGGACAGTTTCTTTTAGTGACACAAGAAACAAGGAAGTTTGATTTTTCTGTGTTCGCCCTCAATTACATGGCTCATCTGTAATCACTGTTTGAATGAGAAAGTGATTTCTCTGAAGTAATGATCTTTCTTTTACATCTGCTGTTCCTGGTTACAGATAACGACACCAAATTTATTGGCTTAGGAAGGCCAGCAGACAATTGGGTATGATAGCTTCCTTAAGCTCTCCAGGCTGGTAGATCCATTCCATGAATAAGAATGTGCAAGTTACAGTGTTAATATATGGAATAGTACATTCCCAGTTTTGGAAAAGTTTTACTTTTCCACATCTGTCACTGTTATATGGGGGCTACCAGTACTTCTCTTGGGAGTAAAAGAGGACGAGGAATAAAAGATTAAATAGGTGATCCTTTAAGACCGAATAGCATGCTTGTTAGAGCACCAGATTGGCACCTGTTATTGACTGATGCTTAAGTGATCTGCTGTATTGAGAACCATGTTGCTTACGTACCCATCCAGGGATGTGTTGGTACAGATAGTTGTGTAATATGGGAAGCGCATGCCTGCCTGATAATAATGACAAATCTGAGACAACTGTAATGCTCTGTTTTTCACAACAGTTGTTAAAATATGTAAGTAAAGTTCTATGTTACTCTAAGTTACTTGGTTATAGATAAATGTTTTTAATCCAGAAAAATCCATATTATATTTTAATAAATCTCTCATTCATAAAGCAACTTGATTTAACACTCTGACAGTTTCCCATTTAATATTTTATAGCATGCAAATGCTGTAATTTGATACAGAAATAAAAAACTAGCAAATATTATTTACTTGTTTGGCTCATGGCTCAGTGTATTTCAATTTTTCATTTTGTGGTCATCATTGTTATATGATCTATGAATCAATCTTCACAATCCAGTTGAAAACATACTTCAGAACTAGTTACTATCACAATTCGGTATAGCAAACAGCTGCTGGCACTCAGAAACCAGATTTTTATGTGGAAGCTTACTGTTTGCTTTAGAGTGAAATGGTGTTCTATAGTGCTTAAGCAAGTGCATGTGAATTTACAAAAGGTTGTGTTTGAAAAGTATGATGTCAGGTTGACTTGGCATCAGATTTGACTGAATGACAGGAAGTGCTGAGCAGGATAACAAACGATTGTTTGTTTTGTATCTTGTGTTCCTAGCTTACTAAAAGCTGCTAATTATTTTTGGGCCTCAAGTAGTATAAAATGTTTGGATGCTGAGGATTTTTAAACTGAATTGAGATTTATAACAAAGGGTAATGCTGTGATCATAAGGATCCCCTTCCATTTTTGCTAATTTAATCCATTTCCTTTTTAATACATTCAGCTAGCATTATGTAGATATTTATAGACATATTATAAATGTGCACAGATTCCAGCTTGAGTCTGGGAACTAATTCTGCTTTAGTTAGCCTGGACCGGTTGTTTCTCACTCAGTACTCTGCTATGCCCTTAGACCACTGGTTTCCTCAGCTGTTACTGTGCTTCCCAGACACTCCTTGCAGTCTTGTCATGTTCTCAGAGAACTTGCAAAATTCTGATTTTTTTCAGTCCCAAGTATCTGCTTTGGGGCCTTAAGTCTGGATTATGTTTTAATTTAAGTTTGCTTGCTACGGAGCCATGTATGGTCTTGAGCTTAATGAGAAAGAAAAGGACTTAATGCACTGCACGTTCTGCACATTGCTCCATGGTGTTGATGAGATCCGGTGTGAGATTTATGAGGGATATGGGTTCTGCCCCCTGTAGTGTTAACTGGTAGTTTTGCTCCAGGGATTGCAGACACTCTGTAAGATTCTTTGCCTTCTAACAGTGAGTCACTTCTCCAGGATCCTGGCACTAAAACCTCTGTCTCCTGTCTGCCTGGGAAAGTGCAGCAGTATTCCTTTCACAAATGTAGGAAGCTTGGGCTCAAAGTCCATTGCTTCCTGCTTTGAGTTCTGTTGCCCTCCTCTTATGAGCTACAGACTGTTGCTTCTTCCACCAAAGCCTTGTTCACTCTTGGGAACTGCCCGTTTTACTGGGTGAGTTGACAGACACTTGAGAGAACCCAGATAAGATACCTGCATTCAAATATACCTGTGTCCAAATGCTTTGTATTTACCAGAAGAATGACACTGAGGTGTTCCTGTGGCAGAGATGCTGAAGGGCATGCCTACCATTGCCAAGGATGCCAGCAGAAAGCCTTGCACTGCTTATTGGACACTAGGGCTACACTCAGTAGGCACTCTTCAGCCAGAAAATTTATCTGACTTGGAGCACTTAGTCAAAGCCCTTCAAGGAGCCTGCTACTGATGGTCAAAGTCTTTCCCTACATGCCCTTGAAGAAGTTGCCCATAGTCTCATTAATCTCCATCAGAGAATCAGGTGAACACACCCACACAGGGACTTTAAGGCACCCTAAATTACTCGCTGCTGTCAGTACACTCCTGCCTGGCCAGCAGCTCTTCCAATCAGCTCTTCTGACAGTAGCCAACTGTTGACACCAATTTTCTTCCAGCCTAACTAGCTGGCATCTTTCTCAGTAGTAGCTGGTCTTGCAGGAATAAAGTTGTGGCAATAGAAAAGGAACACAAATATTGTGATTACTTGGAAAAAAAAAAAAAAACCAAACAAAAAAGTATTTTAGTGGCTTCCTTGGTGCTCATACTTGTGAAACACAAATGTTGATATATGCAGCGTACTAACCATTTTGAGGAGACCTCGAGTAAAGTATATGCAGAGTTTCTCAAGTATGTCAGAGTTGTCTTTTTTGCAAGATGAGTTGGGATTTGCAAGCTGTTTCTTTGATACCCTTTCTTCATAATCATTGCTTCTTCAGAGAGCATCTAACCTGTTTCAGCACCTCTTGGAGAAGCTTGCCTCAGAAGTGTTGAAAATTCTCACCAGCAATTAGGCAATTAAAAAAAAAATAAAATTAAATGCAGCAGTAGGAATTAAGTTTGCTTTTGTCTGTTGAGAACCACGTGTGTGGGAATTTGTTCTTTTCTAATATCAAAGTTAGGTGATAACTGTCTCAGGCTGGAAGTATCTGAGTTTCTGTACCTGTGGGATCAGCTCATAATGGTGGTTTTGGCCAACACACGGTTCTGCGGATGGCTGTAATTTCAGATTATCCTTTTTCATGCACACTAGGGCCCTTTTTCTCCATACCTTGAAGTTTGTTCAGCAAAAATTGACCTTGCATAACAGTTCTTTTAAGGAAAAAAAAAAAAAGGTATCTCCTGATTTTATCTGAAAAGCTGGCTTACTCAGCATTCTTGTTGGATTTATATGGCCTTAGGTTGCAGTGCCTCTTGGTGAGCCATCAGCAGTCTCATTTGACTCCAGTTCAGTCCCTTGAATTAACAGGAGATTAAATTGAACTGGCTTTTCGTCTTGATTTGTTTTCCTTTGGGTTTGGTTCGCCATTGTAAAAGCCACCTAGCCTATCTATAAGCTTTTCCAGCTGTCCGAGAGACAGAATTATGTTCCAGAGAACATAATGTGGTGTGTGATTAAGTGACATGTTCTCCCTGACTTCATCTCCAAGTCTGAAAGGTCAATGTGGGTTCTTTCTTAAAATTTGTAGTCTTCTTTTGTCCGTACATGGCAATCAGTTTTCTCAGAGTATATGGACTGTTTTTTAAATTACAGAGTACTTAACACTCTAAAATAGCATTTTACACTGTTTTTTCTTAATTTTCTGCATGTATGAATTCCTAGGGAATGACCAGTTTGTGATTTTATTTATTTTTTTTTTGGTTGGTTGGGTTTTTTTCGGTTTTTTGTATGTATTACAGACAAGATCACTTTGCTAAGTTTGCTATGAGTAGCCATGCTGTGGTATCTCTGTATATGCAGTCTCATGCAGGACATGTGTATTCTATCAGAAGTTTACTGATTTACCTTCTGTTTTTACTTTATATTCCAAATGTTTAAGTCTGTTTTTTAAATGCCACCTAGCAGCAAATACTGAAGTGGCAGAAGAATATCTTGTTATTATCCTAGTTGTCAATCATGTTTGTGAGTCTTCTTTTTTTAAACAAACAAAACCCCCAAAACACAAGTGCTTCAGGTTCCTCTGGAGAGGTAACTGCAGTGTTTTCTTGATCAGCGCAGCCCAGAAATATTTTCACTATTTAGTAGGGGTTTTTTGCATCCATTGGAGAAAGTATTCACATTGATTTATTGTGGTGGTTCCCTAAAGATGCTTCTTTTTATTTATTGCTACAGCTTTCACCTGGCTATCTGGAAAGTAACAGTTTCACAGTTTGATACCATCTACTGAGCTTTGGAATACTCCATTCCTATAGTTACTATGCCTTTTGCAGATCCTGCCGTTGCAGAAATGTGGGTGTGCTCTCTGCTTTCTACAACTGATTCAGAATCTAGGTTGTTGACAAACATAATGAATAAATTTAAAAAACCAAACAAACAAAAACCCAAACCCAAACACAAAACCCCACCACTTTAAAAAAAATAAATTGCATACAGTTTTCAAATACTATAGCCTGTAAAACATAATCCCATCAGAAGAACTGATACTTCACCTAGTGTTATTATCAGTATAGGTTCTGAGGATGTTTCCCATTTACGTTGTTCTTGCTCAGGTCATGACCTAACGGTTTGTTTATGAGACGGAAGGTGATTTGTTATAGATAGCCTTCGCTAGGTGTTCTTCTAAAAATAATCCTTATAAATAATCCTTTCCTGTAGGAGATAATGGCTTTTCACAGCCAGCAACCTATTATAACCCAGACCAACTTCCTCCAGAGAACTCTTCCTTTATGGAAAGGAATTTCATCTGCAGGTTACGATGCCTCCTGGATAATTCATCTGGGTTCCTGGTGAGTATGGAGTTATGTAAAAACTTCCACACATGCTTGCAAGTCGGAAATCTGCATTATCCTTACAACATGTACAGCAACTTACTTTATTTGTTAAGTCTCCATAGATACCTGAGCTGCTTAACCAGTATGGTTCAGTTAGGGACACCAAATGTGTCCCCTTCAACACATTGTTACAACCAGGTGCAAGTTCTCTCATTTCTCTCTGTTTCCTCAGTGAAATGTGCATAAGCATCTGCTTTTGTGAAATACTGTGTGATTTGCAGATAAAAAAGCATTACAAAGATGATTTTCTTTTGGGTATCTTGAGATGTAATAAGTCATAATAACTAACAGAACCATAGTTTTCCCTTACTTGGGAAAGTCTGTTTGCTATTTTTGGTGCATTTTTTTGTCAATGCTGTAGATTTCAAAAGACATATGGGTTTATCACCCCCTAGGTGACTTCTTACAAATAGAATTGTTTATATATGATTTTGAAATTGTACATATTTGCATAGTTTATACTAATGACTGACAGAAATATTATGTTAATTGTGTATATGTATAATGCTATGTTCATTAAATATTGGAAGATCCAATTGGCATTTGCTATTACATGTTTGGGTTTGGTTTTTTTTTTACGAAACAACCCTCCTGTTAGTTCTTTTTCCAGTGAGTTTGTTAGTAGATCTTGAAGTGACACGCTCAGGGGTATAACAGTATTCTGTACTCGTTAGCTAACTTCCATGTATGCTGTGCTACAAAGCTTGAATCTGATGGGTCTTAAAAAAAAGTATGTTTTACATCATAACAGAAATATCTTACTCTTAAATATCTCCAGCATGTAACAATTACTTTTTTCCTCATCCGAAGGCTATGAATTTTCAAGGACGATTAAAGTTTCTCCATGGACAAAACAAGAAAGGGAAGGATGGTGCTACTTTGTCTCCTCAGCTTGCTCTGTTTGCAGTAGCTACTCCCCTGCAACCACCATCTATCCTTGAGATACGAACCAAAAACTTCATCTTCAGAACGAAACACAAACTGGACTTCACGCCTACTGGCTGTGATGCAAAGTAGGTGAAAATTATTCTGCATAATACTGTACTAATTTGCTGGTGAGATAGATTTCAAGTATGTATTTAAAATATAAAGTGCGGCTACTGTTTCAGTCAATACTGGTGATTGTTTAGGAACTATTGGAATTTTTCTCTTCAGCTCAGCTGCAAGAGAAAGAAGAGAAATGGGATTGTCATAGTGTACTTCCTTGAAAGGGGATATTGCTTTCTGACTCGCAATCATTAAAAAAACAACCCCATCCCCCCCACCCCCCAAAAAAGCCACAAAAAACCCAAAACAAAAATCCCAAAAGGCAGAATACTAATGAATTAGAGAAGAAGAAAAGTTTAATGTTTAAATCTGTTTGAAATTTGATTTTAGAACTGATAGAACAAGTGTTTCGTCTTGTTCTACATGCGTATTTTCTCCTTCAGTTCAAATAGATGTAAAATACAGTGGAAATGTTACTTACTTCAAAATAAACTACTGAAGTCCCTTTTTATACTATGACTTTTACCCATTTCCAAACCATTCTTTTCCCTATATAAAAACTGGAAAAACTATTGCATTACTAGAGCAACCTAACTTAACTATGCATCAACATGGCAAGAAGCCCATTAAGACACTTCTCTATCAAAAGAAAAGCCTCTGGCCGCCTTCCTTCTTTCTCCCTTCTCTCCTATTTGTGACTGATAATGCTTTCAGACTCATTTTCAGTGGAATATCTCCTGGATTTCCATGCCTATTTATAGAATAACATAGAGTGAAATTACTTGGTATTCTGTCTACTCATAAACCAACATGTTTTTCTTGGGTTCTGTAAGCTGATATGAGGAAATGTTAACACAGGCTTTTCTTTCCTCTGTTTGATGTTTTTTTTTTTCATTATGCTTCACTTGAAACCTTTAATTTTTGTCACGTTTTTCATATATTGTTCCCCATCCCTACTTTTTCCTTTCCCCTCCCCTATCTTTGGATCTCCTGTTTCAGTCTCTTTGACTCATTTTATCCTGTATTTCATAGTGCTCGCACAGAGGCTGTTAAGTTCTTCGTGTCCCTGACCTCTAGTGAAGTACTCTAATTTTATTTACCGGGGTCAAACATGACTCTATTGCCAGTACTCCTCTGAGGCGTATCTTAGAAAGCTTAAGTGCAAACACAGGGTACCCAGACCACTCAAAGCAAGAGGGATGTAGTTCTCATAACTGCCCTGTCCTGAATTTTAAGCTACTAAAAATACTAATTTAGGCAAGAAGTTTTAGAGAACTAAAGTTAAGGCCCTACTTAATTCTACATGCAAGCACTTAGAGGTAAATGCTGTGAAATAGGCTGAGGCAAACAGTGTCTTTCATTGCAACAAATGGGATCTGCCTGCTATAACTGAGTAAGTTCAAAAGCATGGAATTAAGAGTCCAGCTGAACTGCAGACATACGCTTCTTTTTTTAATGATCTAAGAATTTTGTGAACCCATTCCTAGTCACTGAAGGTAACTTGGGGGGCTAGTAAAAATTTTATGATTTGTTGACTGTATTTTTTATTAGAACTCATGCTTCCGCATAGAATTGATATTGCAACAAAATGTAGTTAGCATTTACGTCTGAAATGTTCTAGCCATAATTAACTTGCTTGGCATTCGTTCTGTGAGTTGGTTCATCAGCAGTGTTGCAATTTTTTGTTTTTACTTTCCAGAGGAAAGATTGTCCTGGGATACACTGAAGCAGAGCTGTGTATGAGAGGAACAGGATACCAGTTTGTTCATGCAGCTGATATGCTTTATTGTGCTGAAAATCATGTCCGAAGTAAGCTTCATTCCATAAGAAAGGCTGAAAAATCAAAGTATGGATTATATTCATACTAAAAAAATACTATGAAGTACTCTTTAAAAAAAAAAAAAAAGTGGTTGTTAACAAACCACGGTTCGTTAACAAAATGCTATTCATTTCACGTGATCTTTCCCTCTCTAGAAAAACTTATACGGGATGAGGAAATATTTAATATCGCTATCTAGACCGTTTTAGGTTAAATACTCCAGTTTCTGTCACATCTTTCTCTTCTCGCTTCCTTCTCTGCTCAACCCAACTTCTGCTATTCCTACAGGTTCCTTTGGGCAAAGGGACTGTTTCAAATATAGCTTTCCTGTTAGGAAGTTAAAGCATTTTCTTTTGATATCAGTGTAAAACTTTTAACAGCAATTAATCTTTGATTTAGCATGCTAGTGTCCTGTAGTTTTCTGGTTTTGATTCTTCGCAGCTTGATTTGGTTTAAGTAACCAATTTAAGGAGAGAAGTATAATGTTTTAAGGAAGTAAGTATCAGCTATCTGATATGTAACAATTAGTGGACTTCTTTCTTTACTTTTTTTGTTAGCTGTAACATATTTATCTTTGGAAGTTACAGAAACATCTTCAGGATACTTTGGTGGTGGTTCTTTTCTACTGATTTCTCTTGAAAAACTGATTTTTCTTTTGTCCCCTTATATACAATTAAATAACCCCCCTCAGTAGGTTAGTTCTTAACCTGTATTAAGCAGGTTTTCTGTTTCGGTTATAGCTCAGTCAGTGTTGTGTATCAGTGGTTTTGTTTGTTAAGGAATAAAAAGAAAATATTTCCAGAATAGAATGGGATGAAACTTTGGGTTGAAATTTTCATTTGCAACTTTGTCTTAAAACTGGTTTTGCTCCATTTCTGATGGAGAAGATAAAAAAAGAATTCTTGTAGCAAATATTTTTTTTTATTAGGATTCTTAAACTTTCCTAATATTTTTGTTTTTATTTTTTCTGTCTAGAAATGCAGTGTTTTCAGCAATGTACAACAAAAATGTAGTATGTTTATCAAGCACTGCTAGTGAAGTGATAGGGGGAGTGAAAAATAATGGATTTTTAAGTACTTCTGCATTAGCTCATCAAAATGTAAAAGAATTGGATTCAGAGCTAATGTGTTTTCTAATTTCTTAATAGTCACTTTTTGGATGTAAAAGATACTTAGGCTTTTGTCATTTACATGTTCTAGTATTTATTAATTTCTGTTATTGCAGAAATAATGGATGAAACTCCACATAGGATGTTGCCAATCTGTAGTGGATATCTTACAATTACTTGCAGTTTTGGCTTTTATTTTACCAGTAAATTAAAGTAGACATCTTAAGGCGATCGATCATCCTGTTTCACTAGGAATATGTTAGTGCCACACAGAAATGAGTGGTTGAGAACGTGAAATTTGTAAAATTGCTCTGCAAATGAGATTACTTTCATGACATGCCAGATTTTCCTATGCTTACTCTTTAACTCTAGTGATGAAGACAGGTGAGAGTGGAATGACTGTATTTAGGCTTCTAACCAAAGAAAATCGATGGGCCTGGGTACAGGCAAATGCACGTCTTGTGTACAAAAATGGAAGACCGGATTACATCATTGCCACGCAAAGACCTCTTACGTAAGTCGTCATCATCACATCAAGCAGTATACTTCAAAAACTGAAAACTTTTGAGCTGGTTTATATTCAGAAAGGAATTCTTTATTTTTAAATAAACCCCCTTTAAATCCTGAACTCCAAAAAGAAAAGCTCTTTCAATTTGTGAACAAACATTGAAAAGAATTCTGTTCTTTCAGTACTTATGTGGCATAGTCCTTTATGTGTAAAACTTCACATGTTTTGGTTTCATATGAAGAATTAGAGCAGTGGTGCAAGCACCAAGCTATTCTATCCAACCTATTTTTAATTCAGTATCCCCATTAGCAAAAATGAAGAAATCCAACTGCAGTTGTGTAGAAGAAACAAGAGATATCATAAAGAAATTGTCCTTTATGGTGCTGGACTAAATTCTACATAATATGGAATTCAGCATTATTATACAGGTTTTTGCTAAGGAGTCGGTAAAATCGAGAAAAAGGGATACTTCAGTATTGAAGCATTCATTTACTTGCTATGCCAAGAAAAACATAATGCATGGAACAAAGCCAACTTATTTTCATTTCAGCTCATAATGCACCGAAAATGTTGTACACTATCTAGATTTAATTACAAATGTAATATGTAAAGGTGGTATTACAGTGATAAGCTCCTTATTTCATAATCTGTCTCTTGATTTAACTCAGCCAAGTTGAGCTGGAATAGCTGGGAATTTGAAAAATGCCTACAAATAGAATAGCTGATTTTTTTGTTTTTAATACTAATTCCAGGAGACAAAAAGATTACAGTAACTGTTTAGTACTGCAGTATTATGCTATGTATATGATTTATTTTCAGAGATGAAGAAGGGGCAGAACATCTACGGAAGCGTAACATGAAGTTGCCCTTCATGTTTGCCACCGGTGAGGCTGTGTTATATGAGGTATCTTTCCCTATGTCGAGCCTTATGGATCCCTCTCAGCAGAAGAATAAAAGCACGATGGGAAAAGGAGCCAAAGCAACGTTGCACAATGATTCTGTGGATCCAAACTCCCTCCTAGGTGCCATGTTAAGGCAAGATGAGTCTGTGTATCTCTGCCCTCCAGCATCACATAAACTTTCTTTTGAGCGGAACTTCTTTGCAGACAGCAGGGATGAACTGGGCGGTGGTGTTAGCAGCGGCTGGACGGATAATCTCCTACCTGCTGGAAATCACAGCATTCTCAAACGGGAGCTAATGGAGTGTTCCCAGGACAGTACTATTGCACTTCCTGAAGACAGTGCAGCACTCTTTCAAGATAACAAAACCAGTGATTTGTACAGCATCATGAAAAATCTGGGTATTGACTTTGAAGATCTAAAGTGTATTCAGCAGGATGAGGAGTTTTTTAAAACTGAATTATCTGGTGTGGATGATATTGGGGACATCGACATAACTGATGAAATCCTGACTTATGTTCAGGATTCCTTAAATAAGTCTGACTACTTATATTCAGGCTGTAACCAGCAGCAGCCCCTGGTCCAGAATGAAGGTTGCTTGGTACAGCAAGAGTTAGATCCACATCAACTTCATCCGCACCAGAAGCAGCTTGTGGAGCAGCAACAGCAGCAGCAGCAGCTCTGTCAAAAGATGAAACATATGCAAGTCAATGGGATGTTCACAAATTGGAGCTCTGGCACCAGCATGCCTCTTAGCTGCTCGCAGCAGCATCCCCAGCAATATGTATTCCCTGGCATGCATGCCGCTACATCCGAGTTCTCTTACAAATCAGAAGTAAATACTTCCCCTTATGCTTGTAGGCAGGAGTTTATTCCTTACAAGCAACCCACAGCGATGATGCCACAGCTTTCTAATTTTGCTCAAATGGATTTCCCTGTAGCAGGTTTTGACAGATCAACCTATTCTCCTTCTTCCAACTTGGAGGATTTTCTCAGTTGTTTGCAGCAAGTCCCTGAAAATCATGAATGTGGGATAAACTCTGAGTCCGTTATGCTAACTCCTCAAACATGCTATGCAGGCGCTGTTTCTATGTACCAGTGCACGCAAGAAGCACAGCCCAGCTGCGTGGATCAAATGCAGTATGATCCTATGATGGCAAGTCAACAAACCTTGTTGAACAAGGTAAGGTAAACAGCATTGCTACATGGCTTGCATTTTGAATTGCATTTTTATTGTTTTGGGTGGCTACCAGGATGCAGAGTTTGTCATAATTGAACCACTGAGTTTGAAACTGATGGGTTAGCAGTGTGTGAATGTCCTTGCTTTATTTGTTCATTAGATTGGAGAGAGCTTTATTTGGTCAAGTTTTCCTGTACACATATCCACATCCTGGTAGCTCTCTTTGGCAGTATTAAAGCGAGGGTTGAGTCAACTAGTCTGTTGTACCTACCTGTAATTTTCCCAGTAGGAGCAAAGGAAAAGCAGGTTGGCCAAAAGCTTGGAATTGGCTTATATACCTTTTTTAGAGGAGTGGAATGATGTCAGTCTGGCATATTCATTTTCATGAAATTTGTTGTAAGGATCCAGAAAAATATCTTGTTTTTAAAACGTAACTGTTCTCTAGCTAATTAGATTATTTGATTTTTAGGATTGCTTACAGTATCAGATTATAATATCACATAAAGAGCATGAAGTACTATGAACTATTGCATTTCTACACACGATACTGCAAAAATACTTTTATATATTGCCATAAGTGAAAGTCAGCTTGTTCCTCAAGCTGCTATCTAAATTGTCTGCTGAAGACAAAAGAGCAAGAAAATATTACATTCACAATAGGTAAGTTGGACCTTTTTCACACTGTGCTAAGGAGAATGCACAATAAAAGCCGTAGAAGAGAGGAGCCTGGCTGTAGCAGAGACTACAGTTTTAAGCACAGTTCTTCATAGATAAAATTAACTTAGAAATAAAAAAAATCCAATTACTAAGGCGGTTCCGGATTCTGAATAACCTGTGTTGAAGTACTTTAAATTGTACCATTTATTTCTGTTAATGCTGCTCAAGTACAGAGCCGCAATTATTTTTTTTTCCCCTCAATGAGTTAATGTTCTAAAGTACTGATCCTACAAATGCTTATGCACATGCATAAGCATTTACAGAATTAAAGTATTAACTGGCATTTAACCTACACAAGACAGAGGTGAGGAATGCAAGTAGAATATACCCAGTTTTTCAATATGCTTAATACAAGTACAAAAAATTATACTTTTAAAAACTATTTCACTAGTGGAAAAAATGTAATTGCAGAATTGCAGAAATTTAGCTAAAATATAGGAAAGTTCAGCAAGAGGAATAGCTTCTGCCTGAGTGCTCAAGGGCTGAAATAGTATGAAGAACCTTTGGCAAACTGTGGTGCACAAGCTTGGTCTGTGCTTGGCTGTCTGTTGCCTGGCTGTCGTCAGTGTTATTAGTCCTCATAGTGGTTGATAATAGGGTTGCAGAGCAGTTCCAGGGTCATCCAAGTTCGTCCCTGTAATAGTATAGAATTGTTCTTTTCACAAAAGCTATACTGGTGTGGTGCATCAGTTTTGAACAGCCAGCATATAAGCAATTCCATTTCTTTCTTTTTAATGGTTAGTTTCAAATACATTTATTTTGTAGATTATTTTGTTGTTATGCTGATTTAATTGTTTTTGTTATGTCCCCTTTTTGTTACATTCTTGCTTACTTTTTCCTCTCGTCTATCTGTAAAAAGTTTAGTGACTAGTGACTTAAGAGAGCATCTCCGAATGCAATAAATGAATACATCTGTTACTTCATATTTACTAGAATGCTGTGCCACAATAAAAATACTGCGTTTAGCTTGTTTGTCATAAACAAATGAACAAAGGCCACTTTGTGAAAAGTTATCTTTACTGAAGTTGTTCAGAGGCAAATTCAGCCCTTCTTGCTACGGTCTACCTGTGCTGCATTGCATAAGCAGAAGCCCAGTGCAGGACTGACGTTAGTCGCCCTTGTGCACGTTGGCTGCTGCTTACCTCAGAAGAGACCTGCTGAACGCTTGTCCAAATGAGCGTAAAAGAGGAGCACCCTTCTTGATGACATAAAGAAGGATTATTCCCCCAACCCCCTGTGTAAAAGAGTAGATAGCTGATAGTTCTCTCCAAGTCTTTGTGGGTCCAAAACTTACGTATGCCAACTGGGTGCAGTGGGGGCTGGGAAGAGACTGCTTGTTCCTAAACCAGACAGAATTGACTTTTGCAGCCCATACTGCTATAATACTGTTCATATGAAAAAACCCAACATCTCTTGTATCAGACTGTACCCAGTTTTGACCACTAGTCACATCTGCCAATTAACATTTTTATAGATTGAGGGCAAAGTAAGGCTCTATGTAATCCAAAATTGTTATGTTGAGAAATGTTTTCATGTAGAAACATTTTTTTAACCTAGAAATGTCATTGCTCCAGAGAAAGATAACCCTATATTTATATGTATTTATATTACAGAGATTGTATTCAGTCTTGTATCAGAGTTAAGAACTTGAAAATTGGAACTAATAAATCAGAAGTATAGCTGCTGCACCTGAAGTAATTTTGTAAAATATCACCTGTGCCAAAGCCATGATGGCAAATAATATACAGTTCTTTATTTGTAAATAGGGGGAATGTATCACTGCTTATGATAACAAACTTAAGGTTTGATTTTTATTGCTAATTGGTAACTTTAGTGAGGATGTGACTAAGCAGATAGGATACTACTGTCTGAGCCTGCGTTCACACAGCCAAACCAAAGTAGGGCAGTCTCTGTGGCTGGATTTAGCACACTGACATCCCTATCAGCAGTTGGAGTCTGGAGAGAAGACAGACGTGGCTGCGCAAACCAGGGCTGCTATCCTTTCCTTAGCCTTCTAACTCTCATCGATTTATATGTGAGAAGACTGGGGGATTAGAAAGCCAGAAGGTTCTGTTGTGGTCATCTGCCTTGACCTTCTGCCTAACTTGTAATTGCAGTAGGATCATAGCCAATGTGGTCTAAAAACACTTTCAGTGATGGAGA
This sequence comes from Burhinus bistriatus, assembly GCA_013397275.1. Classification (NCBI taxonomy): domain Eukaryota; kingdom Metazoa; phylum Chordata; class Aves; order Charadriiformes; family Burhinidae; genus Burhinus; species Burhinus bistriatus. The sequence goes on from VYXH01005431.1 coordinate 1,399,931, forward strand.
AGGGCAGAAAGGCCTGAGATAATTTGATTGCTTGCTTAAGGTCGGTGTTCCTTTATTAAGCAGGAGAAGCCTTGCTAATTACTGGATTCTGTGTTGAGAACTTCCTTAGAAATTCTAATGAGCGTGCTCATTTTGTTAATGAAGAATATTGAAATAATCTGCTTCTGTCAGAAGTAATCCTAGCTTGTGTTATGGTAGCTGTCTTCAAAAGTATGGCAACTGTGACTAAAAACATAATTCACATGGCTATAGTCTTGATGTTAAAAACTTAGAAGAACTGTGCACAGTTAGTCAAATTTCAATGTTTGCATAGAAGGAAAAAAATAGTTTCCAAAACCCAGCTTATTTTGATAGATGAATGAATGTACAATATATGTTTTTAAGGACAAAGCTTGAATGAATGAGTACTTACTATATAAGCTACTCCCAAAGAGATGATGGAAATGTTTAAAATATTTTGTTGTATTTTCTTTGCATGACTGAATGGAGTATTTTGTAGATAAAGTGACTTTTCCACAGCATGACAGGAAGCATTGCATCAGATGATTAAAATAATCCTATGAACAATTATGTCAAGACTGATGAAAGCCATTCATTGCTCTTACTTGGCATTGTCAATAGAAAGACCATTTGTCAAAAAAGCCCACCCTACAACAGCTCAGCCTGTGGACTGAATGCAGTGCACTTCAGCTTACGAATAGGACTGCGTGTGCATTCCTGGAAGAGCTGTAAAGTCTGGATCCCATTGCAGACATGAAACTATGTAAATAGGTTGCTTTTAAAATGTAACAGCTGGATGTGGAAATTAGGAGTGCGCGGTCAGACTGTACTTTCTACAAATGGAAACTATATTATGCTTTAGATAATAGTGATGTTTCTTTACTTAGCCAGAAGTAGGATTCCCACTGACTTCAGCACGGGTAAGTTTCAATGATGATTCAGATGCTATATTTAATGCAAATTAACTTCTCATCATTTATCATTTAAAAAAAATGTTTTAAAGCTATTCATTATATTTTAAGATGATTTCATCCAATCTGTGTCTTTAGGAGGATTTTTAAAAACTTACAAATAAATCAGTTTCCCATGCTAACCACTTATATTGTCTTTTTTCCTGCCAGTTCCAAAACGGTTTCAATGGAGGAAATGTAAATGAAGCATACCCCTCTCAGTTAGATGTGATCAGTAATGCACAGACTGCCACACATCTTCAGCCTCTTCATCATCCGACAGAGCCCAGATCCTTCTCAGATTTGGCATCTAGTGGATTTATGTGATTCAGATCTAGAGCTCCATCTGTGATTTTGTCTGGGTGTCAGGCTGCTCTGAGAAAAAGCTTGATAAGTCTCTCTTTGAGCATCAGACTTTAACAGCTAAATTACATTTTGAGAATATGAGGCTGGTTGCACTATATACTGGTGGATATGTAATCCAAGACCTGGCTTTTTAAAGTGACAGGTGGAATTAAAACTTCTGACTAAAAGTATGCATGTGCTGTTTTCCGTCAGATTGACTGTGTCATTGCAGTATGGATTACATATGTACTACAGACTATGTCATGCTATTCAACATAAGATAAGGCAAATGGTTTTGTTGTTTAGGAAAATAATTGGGCACTTTACAAATAGCATCAATGGCACAAGGAAGATGACTTCACACGTGGATTATTTCCAGGCTTTATTTTTTAAAAACTATTAAAAAGCTCTAAATTCATGAGAATCAAAAGCACTTAATTTTAAGGCATACTAAGCTCTTTAATCACTTATTTTATATTTAAATCCTTTTGTTTTAAGTCTCCGTTTCTAGCACTTTAATAGAAGGCTTAATACAAGGATATGATATGCAACTTCAGGTTTTCTATGAAACAGACCCCTTGCATTCCTCCTTTTCTTGTCAACCTTAAGTGCCTCACAAGTTAGCTACCTTGTTTCTGATGGGAGCTTATTTTAGCAAAACTCACTATAAATGTCATCCATATTATGTGAATTTTATCTAACATCTACAGTGCTACTGGCTGTATCTTTTTTTTTTCCTCTTACAGTAATTTGTTTAGAGAATGACTTAATTCTTTATCTGTGGATTTGTTACACTATTATCAGGAGTTATTAATGTTCTGAAGAGTTTTGGTTTATTCTATACTGCTTTTCTGCTTTCTTCAGGTAATACAGGGTATATTAAAAAAGCAGATTTTGCTGAGGGGGAGGAGCAGATCCTCAGGATTAGTTTTAGATTATTAATGCTGAAAAACATGTGCCTTATCTTGTGTTAAAATGCTCATAATGTTCTTTAGAAATAATACAAGGCTGCTCTATGCAAATACTTTCATTAAAATGGAAATTGAAAAGGATTGCATTTTAAATAAGGGGGAAAGGAGTCTCAATAGTGATTGGTATTGACGTTTACTTTGCAGCTTCCAATGTTTGTAGTGGGGAAAGGGTCAGTTTTGGTTTAAACTTTATCCCTAGCAAATTGCACTGGAAAGTACAGAGAGGTTATTCTTTTTATGTATGTTGATCCATTTGAAGAGCTTTGTGCAAAATATGAAATTGGGAAAAGAAAAGTCATTAGAGAAATTCTCCTTGCAATAGGTTTTATTTTCAGGAAAAAAAAAAACCACATTCATTAAACACTCTGGGGTTTTGTTTTGGTTTTATCTGAGAGGATTGTTAGAATTGCCGACACCAATGTTTGGTGCAAAATAATAATTACATGAAAAATACAGAAATGTGTATATGTTCAAAATATTTCATACTCTTGTGTGCTGTATAGTTCATATATAATAAAATGTCTTTGTAAAATATTTTAAACCAGTTAATTTTAAAGTGTTACATCATTATATGTTAAGAACAATTTTATTACCTTTGTTATATATAATATAAAATGGCAATTTAGCCAGTTTGTTTAGGACAGGCAAAAGTAAATTGGCTTCCTCCAGATGGTTGTTAATATTGTGTAATACAAGGACAATCACTTAAAATTGGAATCCTTTCATAGCTGAAACATGCTTTCTTTGAAGAAGAGCATATTTTCTTCCATTCTATGTGATATGAAATGCTAGGCCAAACTTCTAATCCAGTTACTACTTTAAGGATGAATAACTTCAGCAGTTCTTTAAAGTGAAACTACCATATATGAAAGGGACATTAAGGAAACAATTACTGTTCAGGAAGACATTGTGGGTTGTATTACAAGGTCGCTTTTTTTAACATTTCAGGTTTTGTTTTCAGCACAAGATAGCAGTAACAGATTTAATTAATATCATTTGAATTAATTTGTGATTCTGTCATTTTTTATTGAAGGTCATGTTTTTTACTCAATATCTGAAACGTCTTCCATATCTGGCTAGTGTATCATGTTTGCACCTGAACTTAAAATTTAGATAAATGGTATAAAATCAGAAGGTTCAAAGGGATAATGTATGTTTTACGTCTTACAAACCAGTATATATCCTGTTTATGAATTTAGTTAAACCAAATACATGTTGTCCTATCACTAAGTGCCAAGGATGCAGTACTACAACTGTGCTGCCCTACTTACTGTAAACAAAGTAGTTGTTTATATGCATATCAGCGTATTTTGTGCATTATCTTATGCGTACAACATTGACTGTATTAGCGCACTCTTGATCTGCACCAGACTGTACCTGCAGTGCACAGATGTTTCTACATTCAATCTCTATTAGCCCTTCAGGTCTATTATAAGTAAGATTATAAGCCAGTGTTAGTCAGTATTACTGTCCATTTTTGTACAAGTTTTCTTAGCTTGTTTTTCTTTAGAGTTCTTCTCTCTCCTTTGCTCTGCCTGCACATACCATGCAATACACCTCTTGCGTTAAGGTATGGTTTTGTAGCGCTCTTGCTCATCTCCAGTAAAGTTTGTAAGACATAATATATGGTAATAAAATAATCACTTGAATGTAGCTGAAATGTATGTTCTTTTACTGCAAAACTGTTTGATTTCAGCAGTATACAAAAAGATAAATTATCGTACAGTTACTAATATCTTTTGAGAGTTCATCTGATAGTTTACAAACTTGTTATTTACGTCACTGTGGACTTTGCACTTCTCTGAATATTAGATGCAAATACAATGTATATAATTTAGAGTGGTGAACAAATGTGTATTTGTCCATGGAATTAGTATTTTATACTTGCATGAAAATGAGCTTATAAATAAACTTTGTAAATAGTAAGCCACAATTAGCGGTTAAGAGGCTTCTATATTCATTGCTTAGTGACAGTAAATTCACAGTTGAACAGTACTGAGGCAGGAATAGATTTCTGCATAGGTGCTGCTAAAAGTAAGAAGTGTATTCTCTTTTGAGAGTTGTAGCTGACAGTTGGTAAGCTATTTGCTGTTTGTTGCTATTTCATAAATAGTGATTTTAAGTTAAGAAAACAATTCTTTTGGTTTATTTCTAATTACTGATACTACTGTTTCTTGTGTGGTATACTGGCTTTGCATGACAATCTTTTAAAATCAATTGTAATGCTGAATCAAATGTTTCACTGTACTCCCCTATGCAGTTTACCCAAACTTAGAATAGTTCTTTGGTTTAGTGACATGATGGACAAGAATTTCATCGGTTTCAACTACGCTATCATCTTGTGATGTTTTAAGACACGTCTTATCCAGAATCAGTGTGAGGCTATGAACTCTTTATGTAGGTCCTCTTGTTTACTGTCCTTGCATAGCACAAAAAGACAAGCTGAGATACAAGAGTAATTCAACAAGGCTGCAAATCTATTAAGTGACATCTGGAAATAATCAGGCAATAACATAAGCAACACAGGCCATCCTCTTTTGTAGTCTGTTGCATTTGTTAAAAGGATACCTTCAAGCCATGTACCAGCCTCTTCCCAGAAGTGTAAGACCTCACTGTCCAGTTTTGTTTGAAGGAGGGAGATACTTGCTTCTGGACTATGCCATTTTCTTTCCGATTTATGGCATTCCACTTCTATTTCTAATTTAACGTGAAAGTTAACAACCATGGTGGTACCTAACCTACAGTAGTCCACTGCATCATAAGCTCGGGCAGTTTGTTGGTGGAAGTCATCATCTTACTCGAGGCTCTCCCAAATAGCTCTTTTGGAGATGCATTTTCCTAGTGAGGAACCACATTTCCCATTCACACACTTAAACTGAGAGCTGTTTTACTGTCAGGTGATTTTGTTCACCTGAGAACTGGCTTATTAAGTTAGGTTAAAGTTACTGTCTAGAATAAGAGCCTGATTCTACTTTTAATATTTTTATTCTGTCCATTGATTAAGTTGACAAATTATCTTCCTGCCTTCTTCCCTCTCTGCCTAGGCATCCTTCCCTGCAAGCTGACACATCTAGTGCTAAATAAGTAACACTAGACCAAAACAGCTTTAGACATCCAGAATATAGGTTGACACCTAAAACTAATAATGAAATTCCACCCATTGTATACTCCCTGTAATCTGAACATTTAATAATTTCCAGCATGGGCTACTGTCCACTTCTCCAGACTCTGAGTCAGCTCTCCAGAAAAACATTCATTCTTTCTCTCAAGCAAGATCTGGTGCATTGATTCTTGTGGTGAACCTACATTTTATAAATCCTCTTATCCCTTGAGGCTGATCCTTCTGACAAGTAGAGAAGGACCATAATAGTAAGGCATCAGCAGCTAAGTGCAAAATTTTCAACGATTCCACCAAATATGTGAAATTGAAGATGTGACCAGTCTATGGGATAATGAGGATTCTTCTTTATAACGTAACCTTTCTAGTTGAGGTCCAGCAGGGAATGTTATTAGCATTAAACAAAGCTATATACAATTTAGTTTCCAAAGCAACCAGGCTGAGAAAGGGAGAAGTTCCTCAACATTAGAATTACTGTGGCTTTTTTAATTTATGCTGAAGCCAACAGGCTTTTTTCTTCTCTTGAATCCATCCTGGCTGCAAATAAAAGTAGAAGCAATATTCAGAAAGTAATAACTTCAACAAATATTTTTTACACTGTTTTTGAAGGTTGTGTGTAATAGTAACTGTCTGGATATCTAAAATCCATACAAATAAATTTGAGAAGTTTCATTATTAAAAAACAAAGAAACAAAAACAAAAAAAACCAAAACAAAAACACAAAAAACCACAAGATGAAGCCTGAGGGGATGGTGGGACTAATTGCAGTCATTCATACTGCATAATAGTAATATTCAGTGTAACAATTCCTCCTATATTTATAGAATGACAAGAGAAAAGAGAAAAAATTTTGATCAAATTTTTTCCCTTTTTACTGAATATGGACACGAAGACTTCCCTCAGTGTGGAATAGTGGGCATCTGTTGGTAGGTGGTATGAGCCAGAGGAACTTGGCTCCTTGCTAATAAAAGTAAGAGCTAAATTGAAAGAAACTATTGAATTTACTTTGTGATGCTATTCAGTGAAGTTTTGAGAGGAAAGTGCAGGAAGAGAAAGGATGGTCTCACTCTTAATGTACTTGAAAGATGCCTGAGAGTATTTGTATTGTTTTCTACTTTCTGAATCATCATCCATACTGTTTTAAAGAGCAAAATTTAAACCTTCAGAGTCTTTACTCAGCTGCCAACTACCTTGATTCTTCCATAACCACTCAGATCCTGGCAAGACTGACCTACCTGGCTACCAAGCCCTCGAGAAGTTGCATAGCAGGTGTTCCCATCTCTGTGGGGCCAAACCAGGAAGTGGTTTCGGAACATACTGAAAAAATGTGTCCAACAGAAAGCAGCCAGAAAGTCTTTGGTCAAAAAACCTAAGGGGCAAGCAAAACACACAAGTTAGCTCCATCCTCTACCTTTGTTTGGAGTTAGGATGTGAAAGAAATCAAGGTCTCTAAAGTGGTTCATAGGATATCTTGAAATTAAACAAACTCTGCTCTTTATTTCTTCCAAGTGGAACAATTTGTTCGTGAATAACAGTAAAGGATGTATCCTTTACTCTAGGAGCTAGGAGATGCACTTAGGACAACTGTATTCTTCAGTAGGAAGTGCTGGGTGCTCAGGGCAGTCTGTGGCCCAGCAATGAGGATGCTCATTCTGCTCTTCACTCTCATCTTTTTCATTATCTTGAGGGGAAAAGTATCATCAATTCTGGATGGAGGTTTAAATGTAAAAGCCTCAAAAAAAACAAACCCCAAAAAAACCCCAAAACGACCAACCAAACTTGGCCTGACCTTCATACTTGGTTTTACATCTGCAGTAGATGAAGAATCTCTGTAGCTGAAATATGTTGTAGATGATCTTTACCAGAGGGGTTATTCCCTTTGATTTTAGCTGTCCATGCTGCCATGTATGTTTTTTAAAGCATATATTTTCCAAGTTCTCTTCAACATTATAATCATCAGTGTCTCTGAGACCTGTTTCTACAGAAGCTGCAAATTGCTCTTCCAAGTTATAAATGGAATTGTAGAGAAGATGAGAATGACTTTCTGTCAGTAGAACTTCAAATACAATGCTAAGAGCTGATCAGTGCTTCACAGTAGTGCCAATCATTATAAAAAATAGAACGGTCCTTTGCTTGCAGAAGTCCCCAAAATTACTGGACAAAATGAGATGGCATTTGTGAGTCCATGGTGGGTGGTGGTAGTATTGCTGTGTAATATGCACATGCATTAGTACAGACAGCCTGTGATCATGAAGGCATGTGATCGTGTGCCAGAGAACGTTTTAATTACACTGGCATCTAATCAAACCTTGAAAGGCTAATAAGAACCTGTGACACCTCATTCAATATAAAGAAGGATCTGCATTAAACTTCAGACCTAGGCTTATAATCAGCACATAAACTTTTATGTACTTAGCTTTATGGCTCAAGTCTACTTTCATTCTCTCGGTAGTTCTTAATAAAATAAAAAAAAAATTCTCAGGCAAAGAAAAGTTTTGCTGACTTAATGCATCAATTTTACTATTGCTAGGTAAAACAATGGCAGGAACTTCAGGCCAAGAATATTATTGTTAAGCAGCAGAAATACGGAACTGATCAGTTAAAAGAATGTAGATAAACCTCATTAACGTGCTTCTAAAATCATGCTTTTCCCCTCAGATATAGCTGTGTGAAGTCACATTCATCAAGTTGGTTCCATTCCCTCCTTGTTTTGCAAAAATCTAAAACCAGCATTTAAAATGTTTCTTGCTGAAGATGAGAACGAGACAGATTTTCTGATTCAGCAGTGACTTCAAAACTTGGGGAAGTTCAAAGTGCTTTGAAGTCAGCATTTCAGTTGCTCTCTAATGGTAAAATTTGGACAAAAGTGAAACATGTGGCAAAAGATCCAGACTTGAGCGGATGCACCACTGGAACATATTTCAGTGCTTTTATTTATTTTTAAAAGTAGGGTGTTTGTGTATTAATGGACATGCTTGCCTACCTACTCTCAAGAGTCATGTAAACCTTGTATAGAATCTGCTCCAATAGATGCTAACAGAATAAGACCGGTTTTAGGTTATCATTTAGATGCTTTTTTTGTAGCCTCTGCTGCTTCCTAATGAAGATAACTGAGTAGCTTCTGCAGAAAGAGCCAAAGTAGAGTATGAATGTCTGTTCAAGTCGCTTTGGTAGGTTGCTCCCACATAGCAAAGGCAGACAAGGAGTTTAGATAGGAGTCTGCATCGCAAGAATGGTTGCTTTATGGCTGGAGAAGTTGCTTGTTTCCTCAGGGAGCAAGGTAGCCAGACCTGCCATGATGCTGCACAGCAGCTGAAGAAGCTAACAGGACACGGAAAGGAAGATGTGGCTCAGAACTGCTGCCAAGGCTCTTAGCCCCCTTAGCCATGTTGCTAAGTGCTGCTCACGCCACAGAGCCCAGAGCTGGCTGTAAGCTGCTAGATCAGACCTGTCTGAGACAACTGTGGAGAAACTCATGACTCCCTTTTATGCAATAGCCTGGTAGTTGTAGTACAATCCTTCTGCCAGGGCAGCAGGAAGGACTCCATTCAAATGCAGAGCATCACAACAAACACACCAGTTGAGCTCCCACCCAGGAACTTGGGAGGACTGATCTGAATTACTTAATGCTCAAAATGAGCTGACTTCCCTGCTTGCAAACACAGATCACTTAACAGTTGTTATTTAAGCG
>VYXH01005431.1:1422493-1493805 GCA_013397275.1 Burhinus bistriatus
TTTCCTAATTTTGGAAATTCACCCCTTCCAGAAAAAAATTTTTTTTTTTTTTTTTTTTAGAATCTCATGTGGAATAAAATGTTGGATTATGTATTCTGATTGTGTTTGGTGTTTTTTGTGCCATGTACAGTTTGTTTCCAAACTATTCAGAAATGTGACTTTTGGACAAAATTATCTGTTTAGTATAATCCTATACTAGAAAATGATAGAAATATTTTTTCTACTTTTGAAAATTTCAGTAGCTGTTTAAATCAATTCAATCCTCCTTCCCACAAAGGAATCATTTTTTAAGAAGAAAAAAAATCACAACAGAGATGAATACGAAGTACAGCATCAACAACATGCTTGTTACAGAGGTTACATTTGAGCACATGGTAGTACGATTGCCTGTAAGTGGTAGGGCATGGTCCTTCTCTGACTTGTACTGACATAAATTGAAGGTAACAGCTGTGTAATCAAGAATATTATAGAGAGAAATAAAGTTCAAGTGATATTAGCCAATGTTATGTTATACATAGGCATGTATATATATATAAAAATACATTTGTAGACTCTCCATTGTCATTTTGATGAAAAATGTTCGCAGAGGTAATTTTCATTTTATTCTACCACGCAGGCAATGCAATGATTCTGTGGGGCAGTAACGGTTCCATTTGGAAATATGCTGTGATTTAGTGCCGAGTTCATTTACTTTTTGTTTAAATTTGCTTTTCATTGTTTTACTATGTAGTTAAACATGTATTTGAATTACAGTACAGCTTAGTTATGGTGGCTTCTATATTCAGGGAAAACAAGGATAAATAAAACTCAAAATAAAATAAAACCATATGCCAAGTATGAATGCTTTGAACCTTTGCAACAACAGAGGAAGCGAAATGTGAATTCTTTCCTGTGAAAACATTTGGGGAAAGCATGATATCTGGGAACTGGCCGGGTCCTGTGCCCTGCTTGTTTACTCAAGCACACACGTAATTGCACCAGGTTATGCAATGCACGGTCGCACCTTACCTGCGGTCCCTTCACAGAGAAGACTTTCAGGAAGGAAACACTTAATAACGAAAAAAATAAAGATCCAAAACCCCTGCAGTTCCCACATAAAATCAGCCCTTTCTTCTGGAAGCTAGTGCTTGCACCACAGCTCTGGGGAAGAGCGGCGGTTGTCGCTGGGACTGGGAGATCCTGGCAGGATCCTGGCTGCAGCCTTAGAGAAAATTGGGAGGTATTTGGGGAATAGCCTGAGGCAGACCAGCAGGAGGTGTGGTGCGTGGCCAGAGCCAGGAAAGGCCCTGGGGAGGGACACGGGGAGGAAAGGCCAGGTTTGGACAAGGTTCTCCCTGGCAGGCCTGGGACTGGCCAGGGCGGGACCAGGCCTGCGAGTCAGAAAAGGAGGTTAAGTTTAGGGGCCACGTGAAGGGATGGAGTCAACAAGAGGTGAAATAAAGGAATATAAGCAGATAGAGAGGCGAAGACCCATTTTAGAAGGGAAGGGATGATGCTGTGCCCCTGTTAATGAACTCTAAGTGGGTCAGGTGCAACCAGACCTTGGATTCAAGCTAGAGGTCTCGAGCAGAATTTGGGTGGTGAATGCAAAATTAAGACACCAAATCCTACCGCACAGCTGCTGCATAAGCCTGCAGGCACCTAAGCACCAGAGACACTTTCCTCTTTCGCTGCCATTCCCCGGTGCCAGGGTTCACATCTCAGCACATTCCTAGAATGGGCCCATTTCTGACAGGGCTGAGCAGCTGGGAGCTGGGGACCCTGGCATTCCTCTGCCTAAATCCCCAAAGGGGCATGATCGGAGAGGCATTTGCAAAGCATGCTGAATGGACTCGTGACCGCCACTTTCCTTTAAACACTGCCGCGAGCGGAGGGGCCCCTTTGCAACGCTCACGGGGTTAAAGCGCTTGCCTGGGCTGCAGAAGAGCACCTCTGTTTCCAAACCGCTATCTCCAGGATCTGGGAATTGAGCCTAGACCTACACTTATCTTTCCTTGTTGGGCCAGCAGACAGGCTATGGTCCCTGGAAAAGGTGTTGGAAATAAGTTTGCATCCAGTTTGTGGAAGTATGTGGGCCCCACCTGGACTAGTATATCTGGTACAGATCTGGGGGAACCGCATGGCTGCACCATGGCAGAGACAGGGAGGAGGATGTTCTTGCGAAAAAGGGGGTGAACCAGCCCGGCAGCATGGCCTGCAAGTGCTGCTGGGAGGTCAACGTCTCTTCAGGCTGCCAGCCAGACTGGCTTCCGTCACCAGGTGTCTGCTGGCCCCCATGCATTGCCAGGGAGTCACGGTGCAGATGTTGGGGTACTGGCAGATAGATTAACATAAAAAAATGAGACCCTTAGTAAGTGTCAGAGCATAGTTGTTTTGGCAGGGCAGACCTTGGCAGTGAAGGTAAAGGTGCAGCTGTGAGCCCTACCTACTATTATGTCCCACACAAGCCAATTCTTATTGCTATTTAGTTTTGCAGTAAAAGCACCAAATAAACCTGACTAACACTTTACATGATGTTGATTCATACCTTCACCCTCTAAGACTAATTTCCTTTTTTATCTCTTCTTTATTGATTTTACTCCCCTCAGTGGCATACCATAGATGAGAACACCCTAATATTTATTACACCCACGTATCTTTATCATACGTCAATGCATGACTACAGTAACAGAAGGAAATAACAAAGGAATAGTGTTATAACAACCACTGTGTGTATAGGTACTGCGATAGCTGCTTGATTATGTAAATAAGTACATGCTTTACTTAACCACATATGAAATGCAGTCTGCATTCCCCATGTGTTATAATCTTTAAAACCTGTATCTTCACTCAAAACGGAGATACCTCGAGCTCTGAATTTCTGGCCATGTCTCCACTGCACTCAGACCAGGCTTTCTTCGTGGCCAGACTCCTTTCCATGTACCGTGTGCCTGTAGATGTGGCCCCAGGCATACCCGGAGCCGGTAATCCGGGGTGCCTGCCCCAGCGTGCTTGGGGATGAGAACGCTGCCAGGCACAGCCAGGCAAGCTGCCTGCAAGACATGGCTGTGGTGGGAGGAGGTTGGCACCTGGGCACCTCTCAGCCTCTGCTCGCTGTCATGACTATCTTGGAGATAGTATTTTTCCACTAGAAAAGTATTTTCCCACTTCCTCTCAACTCACACGTTGAACTATGCAGAATGGGAGCCCATTCTCTTTGACAAGCGCTTTAATAAGTTAGTCATTTATTTCCTTGTACTTTCACCAGTCTCTCTGTCCTGAGATAAAAGTGAACAGACAAAGAACTTTTTTATCCCTTTTAAAAACTGTCAGTTATTCTTGCTCAAGCTACTGTTCCACTGATAGTGCTAAAGAAGTGGGAGGAAAAGAAGGGGGAAAAGGCACTGCAATGGGCTTAAATTGCAGCTCACCCTTTTATTTGTAAAGGGGAGGAAATACAGAAATCTGGGAAACATTTTTCAAACCGAATTTATGTATCCCAAATTAGGGATTACCACTGGGACCATGCTAGGAAATGAAGAGGTCTGGTCCTTGAAGACCTGACAGAGCTCACACCTCTGCTATAACCCTTGGACTGAAACACCTGATTTTCCCCCTACTAATCCTTGGAATCTCACACCACTTGGATTCATTTTGAGCAAAATTGACGAGTTTCCCCATCACTACCCAGCACACTGAATGCAAGATAAATCCTGATTTAAAGACATGAGAGGTAATTAGAACACAACTGCAAGAGATTAAAGTACTGGTGAGAACAACATATAAGATCCGTCAACACTCCAGTGGTAACCCCAGGCCACCTCCCAAGTCTCCAGGCAAAGCAGGACTCTGGTACAACTCTGATGGCCCCAGTGTCCATATGTGTAAAGCTGCTCAACAGCCTTTCCAACTCCAAATAAGTGTTAAGCTCCAGCTCCATTCTGACGCTATCCCTCGTCATATCTCTCTGTATAGTCAGTGTTCTGAAAAAATAACCTAGGCCACGTGCCATAGACAGTGTAGTCCTTCCTCAGTATAAAACCTGGTTTGTTGTTGCTATTGCAATCCCATCAGAATCAGCCCCCACCGCACAGCCCTCACATCATTTGCCCTTGAATTCTTTTGCTTTATTCACCTCTCTTTCCATTTACTGCTTCTGTACGTGTCTTGGCATTGGACACTACACACAATAAAAAAAGATTATGGAATTTCATTCTCACTTATTCAATAAATCTCAGAAAGGGATATCTTTTTACAGATAGGAAACCTACTTTAAGGAAAGGTAAGAGGAATACAGGTTTAGTTATTAAGTAGGGAAGCAACAACTGTAGTAATAATGCATAAAAAAAGCAACAGCTCCTGCGGTGGTGTAATATATTATTATTAATTTTATTATGGTATAATACATAAGTCTCCTGATATCATAGGAGTGACTCAAATTAAACGAGCTGAGAGTCTACCTACACTTTTTAGAGGGCTTTAAAAAGGTACATAAAACTCTAACTATATGAGAAGTCTGTAATCCATTGACCAAACAAAAATACAGTGAAAGTGTATGCCTGTAGGAAACACTGTACACGCTCTGCAGACAGCTTCCAAACCACAATATCTTAGCAGCTTTCATTTTCCAAAACAAAAAGCAATAAACTATATAATGCACTGTTACACTGCCAAAATAGTTTTAGCAATTATGGTTAGATAAGCACAAACACATCCAAAATGAATAAGGTTTGGGGTGGTTTTTGTGTGTGTATATGCTTTAGAATAACCATATTCTTTTTTGTCTTATCCACAGGGTAGAAGAATTACTAACACTATAGTACACCACAAGTAGGGTTTTCAGCCAAAAACTTAGTCCATTGTATTGCAACTAAACTAGTCCTGTTTTGGCTATTAAGTTTTGTTTTGTGGGGTTTTTTTTCATCTCAAGAAAAACAATAGGGCTAGCCAGCTGCTCATTTGAGTCATGTCAATGATTTATTACTTGTTTTTAAAGTAAATGGAAAGAGAGAGGTGTCAGTTCAATTTGAAACATAGTCTGAAGTGAGAAAGAGAGAGCACGCGCACGTGCGTGTGTGCGTGTGTGTGTGTGTGTGTGTGTTAACCATTTTGGTTTTTGCCAAGTGTGATCTAAAAATGTGTCTAAAACATTGGTGATGCCTATTTGTTCTTTTGATCAGTAACACAGAAGAGACCAGTTCATAAGATGCTACTACTAGTGATCTGAGTTGAGGGAAAATACACTGTGAGGGCTGGCAGAGCAACCTGGCCTGCGCTGATACGCATAAAGTAACCAGAGTAAACTTGACTGTGTCATTTATTCCCCGTTCTACATTTGCACCTTGGACATAACAACACTGATGTGTCTGAGGATTTCTGACCATCGCCTGTGACTGAGTGGAGATGGGTGCTCATCTTGCCCTCATCTGGTGAATGTTATACTAATAAATTTTTTGTGATCTGGACCAGAACTCCAAGTTAATGCTCTGTAATGATTAGTTACAGCTAAAAAAGTTCCCCTTTTATGGGAGAGTGTGAGCTGAATAATCCTGTAAGTTTACATATGACAGCTTAATAAACCTCACCAATAAAATGAATGCAAAAAGAAATGCACTGCACAGCTTGTCCACCTCAAAAATTATTATTGTGCTCTACGGCAGTGGGAAGACTCATCTCACACTCTTGTCTCCCATCACCAAACTCATTCTCCCACCAAAGACATTTTTGCCCCTTTACTTTAGATCACCATGTTTGATTGAATGTTGCCTGACCTTGAACTTCACCGAGCTGTCGCTTGCTCTTCTTGGCTACCCAGGCTTCGGAGGAGCAACTGAAAGAGCTACTTAGTACTTTTAATCTTATTCATCCATGGGCACTGCTAGCAATCACCAAGTTCAAATGCTGATGTGTAATTGACCTTACAGCTCAGACTGGCTCCCTCCTAGTGCCCCAGCCAGCACAGTTGAGGAGAATGGTGTTTTAGAGCTGTGAATGGTGTCACAAACAGACGTGCACAACTCTGTTGCAGACAGTAACATGCAAGGTAGAAACACCACAGCTTGGTTTTCAAAAATTGGCTAAAATTAGCGTTAAGAAACACCTTTTTTTTTTTTTTTTTTTTTTTTTTCCCCCTATACCCAAAATACAGGAGCGCACAGGGCCGTGTTTTCAACTGAAAGCAACACTTTCAGGGAAAGCTTGAGGATTCAGCAAAGGCATGTCAAATGAAATAGGAAAATTGAAGGCCTTTCTATGATTCTCTCCCTCTCAAGAAGAAATTCTTTATTGTGAGGGTCGTGAGGCACTGGAACAGGTTGCCCAGTTAAGTTGCGGAGGCCCTATCCCTGAAAGTTTTCAAGGCCAGGTTGGATGAGGCTTTGAGCAATTTGGTCTAGTAGGAGGTGTCCTTGCCCATGGCAAGGGGGTTGGAACTAGATGATCTTTAAGGTCCCTTCCAACCTAAACCATTCTATGATTCTATGTTTAAACTACTATTTTTCTTATTCCCACCTCTTCCTGAGGTTTTGTTGAGGCGGTTCTTGGTGGGTGGGCAGAACATCAGTAACATTTTCTAATAGCTGAGACCATTACACCATTACTAGGGTGGCAGAAGCTGATATGATGTGAAACAAGCAGCTTTTCCCTGCTTCATACTGCCATGCCTGGCATTTTTGTCAATGGGTTGTGGCTGGAGATCCCAGAAAGACAGTGCTACATACGGGTCATGCACGTCTCATTTTCCTGCCTACAGGAGAGGTCTCTGGTCAAAACTTAACTAATAGATGACATTTCTGGAAGGAGGTGACTCTGTAACAAAACATCTTTTAGTCATAACATAAATAAGCTTTAAGAGCTTTAGGTGTCTACATTCCACTGCAAGCTGGATCTTTAAATCCCCTAAGTTCTTCAAAAATCCTGGGCTTTGTTCATGTGATAATCAACATATCTCTGTCCTTCAAAAATTTGCAGCTAACTAAGCCTCTTAATTCAGAATTAGCCCTCACTAACGCAAACGAAGACACCAGGGAACCTGACCACATTTGAATTTGGGCCACATGATAAATTCACAAGTGATCTCTAACTGTTTATCAGAAGATTGCTGCTGGTGTCATTTCTTAGAAATTGAATCCAGCTATTAGCAGTAGGCATTAATTTCCCATGAAAATAATCTGAGTTTATATAAAATTGGGGATTAAGAATAAGCTAAACGTAGTTCCAATAAATTTTATGTTCTTTTAAATTGCTTGATCTCAGACTTGGTATTGCAAGTCCTAGAAACAACTACACATTTAAAGCTCTTTCTTCAACTACTAAAGCATGGAAAAATTCAAAATATACTTATTCATTTGTATTTATTTAATCCTTCTTCTGACTTCTTAAAAACAAGACATAGTATTTATGGGCCCAAAGAAATCATAGAATCATAGAATGGGTTAGGTTGGAAGGGACCTTAAAGATCATCTAGTTCCAACCCCCCTGCCAAGGGCAGGAACACCTCCCACTAGACCCGATTGCTCAGAGCCCCATCCATCCTGGTCTTGAACACTTCCAGGGATGGGGCACCCACAACTTTGCTGGGCAACCTGTTCCAGTGTCTCATCACCCTCTTAGTGAAAAATTTCTTCCTGATATCTAACCTAAATCTACCCTCTTCCAGTTTGAAACCACTACTCCTCATCTTTTCACATGCCCTTTTAAAAAGTCCATCTCCAGGTTTCATGTAGGCCCCCTTCAGATACTGGAAGGCCACTATAAGGTCTTCCCAGAGCCTTTTCTTCAGGCTGAGCAACCCCAAGTCTCTCAGCTTGTCTTCATAGGAGAGGTGTTCCAGCCCTCTTATCGTCTTCGTGGCCCTCCTCTGGACCTGCTCCAACAGGTCCATGTCATTCTTGTGCTGAGAACTCCAAAGCTGGATGCAGTACTCCAGGTGGGGTCTCACCAGAGCAGAGCAGAGGGGCAGAATCACCTCCCTCGACCTGCTGGCCATGCTTCTTTTGATGCAGCCCAGGATATGGTTGGCCTTCTGGGCTGCGAACGCACATTGCTGGCTCATATTAAGCTTCTCATTAACCAATACGACCAAGTCCTTCTCCTCAGGGCTGCTCTCAAACCATTCTCCGGCCAGCCTGTATTTGTGCTTGGGATTGCTGCAACCCAGGTGTAGGACCTTGCACTTGGCCTGTTTGAACTTCATGAGGCTGGCACGGGCCCACCTCGCAAGCCTGTCCAGGTCTCTCTGGATGGCATCCCTTCCCTCCAGCATGTTAACTGCACCACACAGCTTGGTATTGTCAGCAAACTTGCTGAGGGTGCACTCAATCCCAACATCCATGTTGCCAACAAAGATGTTAAATAGTACCGGTCCCAGTACCGACCCCTGAGGAACACCATGTGTCACTGCTCACCACTTGGACATCGAGCTGTTGACAGCTCTGAGTGTGGCCAAAAAATAGGTACACATTGGGCACCTACATTAACATGCTCTAAATTAATGTGTTATGAATTTCTAATGTAGACAAAGAAGTGTAAATATTGACTTTTGCCAGCTGGACAAGCTGAGACCTGACCTTCCATTATCTTACAGCAGAACTCATGACCACATACTCACAATACGGAGCCCAACACAGGATTTCAGAAAGCGCTAACTGACATTTTCTGGCAATCCAGTTTACTTCTTCCAGGCAAATCTGTAAGTTCCTTGGGAAAACACCTGGTAAAATGTCCAAAACTAGTTACCTATTGTATTTAGAATGGAGTTCTGAATTCTGTGGAATAGAAATATTCGTAGCGCTGTGCTTGGTCACACAGTTTTGGTGTGCTGTGGGTATAAATGATAGCCTCCTTTCACACTATCTACCTACTATATGTCCAGTGCTTTACTGATGTGAAAAAGCTGGCCTTCTATGGATGTGGCAGAGTTTCATCTATCTTTGGCAAACTAGGCAGATTTGCTTATTCTGGAACTGATGATGTAAGAGAAATTACATGAACAGAAAAGATGGAGAATTACTGACATAAAAAAATGGGAAAATTAAGGAAAAAAATATATTGTTTCCATATGCTTCATGTGATTCCGCTCTGGTGAGACCCCACCTGAAGTACTGTGTCCAGCTCTGGAGCCCTCAGCACAGGAAAGACATGGACCTGTTGGAGCATGTCCAGAAAAGGGCCACAAAAATGGTCAGAGGGCTGGAGCACCTCTCCTATGAGGACAGGCTGAGAGAGTTGGAGTTATTCCGCCTGGAGAAGAGAAGGCTCCAGGGAGACCTTGTTGCAGCCTTTCAATACTTAAAGGGGG
Organism: Burhinus bistriatus; assembly: GCA_013397275.1. Lineage (NCBI taxonomy): Eukaryota > Metazoa > Chordata > Aves > Charadriiformes > Burhinidae > Burhinus > Burhinus bistriatus. The sequence goes on from VYXH01005431.1 coordinate 1,431,771, forward strand.
CCTACAGGAAAGATGGGGAAAAAATTTTTAACAGGTCCTGTTACAATAGGACAAGGGGTAATGGCTTTAAACTGGAAGAGGGCAGATTCAGGCTAGATAGAAGGAAGAAATTTTTTACAATGAGGGTGGTGAAACACTTGCCCAGAGAGGTGTAGATGCACCATCCCTGGAAACATTCAAGGTCAGGTTGGATGGGGCTCTGAGCAACCTGATCTAGTTGAAGATATCCCTGCTCATTGCAGGGGGGTTGGACTAGATGACCTTTAAAGGTCCCTTCCAACTCAAACTGTTCTATGATTCTATGACATTTTAAAGACAAAGGAAAAACCTGTACAACATTGCCTTTTCTTTTCAGAAATATGGTGAAGCTGATTTGCTGAAAGGGTTTGGCTCCCTGAACATGGAAGAGAATTCCAAATTTCTGAAACACAGAAAAATTAATTATTTACCACAGATAGTTATGACTCCACAGAGCTCCACCTTCTCTTTTGGTAGTGGACAATATCCTATATACAATAAAACCAAATACACATAAAGATCTTGAAAACAATGCAAATAACTATAGACAGCATATTCTTGTTCCTAAGTTTATCTTAAGGCTCCAGGTAACAAAAACACGGAAACATTTGTTTCGAGAGGATTACAATTATCGTGAATTCTGCTTAAGCATCAACCTGCACCATGTTTCTCTTGAAAGCAGAACAAAGTCAGAGAGAGGTCACAGTCACTGCTTATTTATTTACTTGTATGTTTTTGGAGGTAAAGAGGAGCATGGGAAAGTGATTGTGAAAAAAAGTAGCAAAGAACGATACACACGAAAGAAGCAAAAGGGTCACTGACAACATTAAAAGGACTAGAGGCTGGGTTCAGAGAAAGACTGTAAAGATGTCATGAGCTACAGGAACTTTTTCTGTTCCTGAAGTTTGTGGGATTTCCTGTTTGAGCTCTGCATCTTCCCGTGGATTGCTGGCAGTCAGTTTTCTGCAATTAGCTGCAATTTGTTCCTCTTCACATCTGGTACAGTTTCTCATTCCCTACTCAAGAGTATCAATGTTTTTAGCCTTTCTGGTGGGTCAGGACTGCATTTCTGCTGCATCCCACCTAAACGAGTAGGACTTCAGAGAGCCCACAAGCTCTCATGGAGTGCAACTGGGGTGAGGAGATAAACAGATGTGCAGCAGACAATAAGGAGGAGTTTGCTACACAGATCAAAGTACTCAGAAGTGGTATCACTAACTCTAAATTATTATGGCCCTTTGGTATGAAAAAGGTAGGCTTTAACAAGTATTTAAGACACCATTTTGCAAAAAGTTTAAGTGTGTGTTTAACTTAAAATGCTGAAGTCTCACTTGAATCAATAGGATTTAAGTATATGTCTTGGCATGCGCATTGTGTGATGAGTTGTGAATATTTTGCAGACATTGGTGGGTCTGTGCCTATAGAAAGGCTAGCATCAGAAAAAGTGTACTCCAACCATGCAGAGTATGGGTATCCTTGAAAGTTTCTCATTTGAGATTTGCTTTCATGGACAGAGACATTAAACATAATATAATCAAGCATAGCTATAACAACACATGATAAAACTGTGCAAATGGAAATGAAACATGATTTCTAATAAATAGTGTGTTTTTGGAAAAGGTCTTTAAACTGTGTGAGTGGTGCCATGTGCCAGCTTTATACATTCCTACAAACCATCATTTCCCAGCGGCAGTCATTGACTAATGGTCTATACAGAAGATTTTTTCCATGCTTTCAGAGAGATGAAATATTTTCCTTGTAGAAATTTCTGGGCACCATAATGTATTCAGAAAAGTTAATGTATTCAGAAATGTCTCTTAAAAATTATTTTCCACTTGGTGGCAAATACATCTTGAAGGCTCTGTGACCAGCTAACAGTGATCCTGCTGTTACTGAAGAGGAGCAACTGGATGACATACTGATGACCTGACCCCAGTTTAAGGAAGCATGTTACAGACAGGCATTCCTGTGCAAAAGGAGCATAAACCATCCATACCAGATAGACCTGAGGTGATGGGGGCATACCTTAAGCAAAATTCAAGAAGTAATTCCCTACTTCACATTTAGAAAGTATTTTCCTGTGTCGTCTTGTGACCAATGCATCCCCAGCCTCCCCAACTTCTGCCCACTCCTCATCCCCATAAGTTACTCTTCCTCAAACCCTTTCAGCCATACACCAGCTCTAGTCTTATTGCTGTTTATACCCCTGTGGCACAGTTTTACTTATCTGTGTCCTACCACAATCTTCAAGCACCTCCTGCAACGCCACAGTGCAAGAACAGGCTCGGGATCTGTTTCAGTGGGCAGGCTATGGCAGAGGAACTTGCCAAGAGGACTGGATGGGACAGACTAAATAATCCTGGAGCACTCAAACACATGGGGCCTATACAGCCATTTAAACTGATTGAGCTTTAGGCCAGCTTTGTGTCAGCATTTCATTTTTTTCGTAGAACAGATGCTTGTTTTATGTTGTATCTTCCATATTCTCTCAGTATCGAGCATTTTGCAATTAACTCCATCCATGACAAATAAAATCTGACAGAATTCAGTGCATGGGAGACAGATGTAAATGAGCAGCATTGCTTTGACCAGCTGTATCTGGCTGAACCTCAGCAGCAAGCTGTCTGTCAAACACTGCCACTAAAAAAAACCCCTCACATCTTGCGAGCCGGTGTATGAGTGTGCTGCAGAAGCCTGTGCTAGAATAGCAATCATGCTAAATGGGGAAGGAGAAGGCCTGTGGTGGAGCAGCTGCTGCAACTCAACTCAGCTTCATTTAGCTTTTCCCCCTCCCACAATAAATGCTAAATCTACCCCACTAAAGAGGAGTTCAAACCATGAAGATGTTCCCCACAGAAGAGGATTATAAAGCCCTGTGATGAGCCTGGAATGAAATTAAAAATAGCCTGTGAAATGAATGTGCTTTTCTTAGTCTGCTTTGGGAGGTTTTGTGAAGGAGGTTTTGCTTCTCAAAGCAGTACATGTAATCTCTCATGGATAGATCCCAAATTGTCCGCTGTGTAACAAATGTAGATGGTTGTTCAAAAGGAATGCGGTCGCCTTGTCTGGGGTCTTTTTTTGCAGTGCCAGAGCAAAGGGAGTGTGTGTGTGCATGTGAGTATGTGTGTAGGAAAAGGAGGGCTCAGCCAGTTGATCACATTTCATTAGGTTTCTAACTGCCAGCTTCAGGCTAGTGGTTTTGGAATATTACTTGGGATCATTTCAAGTATTTTCAGCTTTGAAAAGCAAGTTGTTGTAGTTTCTAATTAAAAGAGAGGAAAAAAAGGCCCCTTTGTCAGTTAATAAATAATGGTCATTGACACTTCAGTTCAAAAAAACAGGAAACACTGGAGCTTTCCTTTCTCCCATCTCGGCTAAGGGCTCCTGGCAAGAGGCAGTGTCCCCAGCAGAGGACCACCTGTGGCTCAGGAGCAGCCAAGTTCTCAAGCTGAGATAGAGGAATTTTATACATGACCATGATGTCCACTTCCACTCCGGGCCATCTTGAAACCAGATGCATCTCTACTTTCAAGATACAGAAGTGGAGGGTGCCAGATTTACAGTATAAAACACCTTCTTTTAGCATTACTCAGTCTGTGGGATCCCTGGCTGCTTATTTTATCCCTCATAATATTAGAAAAGAATATGGATCCTGCCAAGTTTAGTAGTTTCATGTAAAGCACCCAACAAATAACCTTAGATGATAAATTCCCTGGGAGCTCTCTTATGCCTGCAAAGTACCGTGCACACTCCTGCTGAAGTATATATAACATAGTTTCAAGGCTAGGGAGAAGATATATTTAAAATTTCTTTCAGTTCTTGCCTCATGTCACTTATTCCATCGTGTTGTGAATCATGCTATCCATCCATCCACTGATGTCAATAAGAAGGATGGATTTTCAAGTATATCTAAGCACAGACTCCATTGCTTTGTGGTAACGTAGTTGGTATGGGTACATTTTTAAGGGTGCCTACCACAATTTTATTCCCAAAGGTGTGGCAGCTATGTAGATCCAAAGGCTGTTGAGGGTTGTTAAGTCAAGTGAGATAAATTGCCCCATAGATGTTCTTATCTCTTTCTAGTGCCTGCAGAAGAAGCCTGGGGAACTAGCTTACACACAGCAACCACTACTTACATGCCTAAAGTCATATGAGATGAATCCAGCCCCTGTCCCTAAGTTACTACGGAAAATTCTTACCCTTGTGTAATAGCATCAAAATTATTTCATGTAGATATTTCAGTCTCTTCAGAAAGTTTGGAAAAGAGTGACACCTTCATATCTTCTCCAGATACATGGAGTTTGAGATCCCACATACTCAACACTGCTAAACTGAAAACAATTAATCCTTGATTTACTCAAGGGAATAGGAAGTTGATAGGACTTGTATCTGTTATGCTAGTGCTATACACCGCCCTAGAGCTCACTATATGTAGGTGTCTTGAAGTTTTCTGTGTAGAGATCTGCAGAGACTATAGGTGAAATTAAAACCTAGCACTAAAAGTAACCATGGCCAGAGAGAGCACCACACTCACTGTTTTTCTGTGGTCCATATGAGGGTAAGCATGGCCAGGAACAGCTAAGCTGAGCCTTGTACCTCAATATGAGAAAGGTGGGTTAGTAAAAATTTCTCTGGTCTTTCAGACACTTTTCTTCCCTATTCTATTCCTGTGATAATGTTCCAAAACATTTTGGAAGGGTCCCTTCAAAGAAGTTTTACATGACATCAGCTTTTCCTGTGACCAGCTCAAAAAACAACTATAAGAGGTATATATGGAAACAATAAAGACCTACTGTTTTTTATGGAAGTATAATGCCATCCAAATAAAATCCACCATCTATGGAAACTTTCATTAAAAACATAACTCTGCAAGTCTCAGTACTGGTAATTCAACAAAAAGAACCCTTGTTTTCTAATATAAGTGAGAGTCCTGTAATGTCAGGATTATCACAGAAAAAAAGAGCTATTCACAAACACATCAGAGAGAAGCCCGAATGTGTAGATAATGAAGGACAGATGTTATCTCAGGGAAGATGCTGAGCTTAAGATTTTTTGCAATGGAGGCTCAAGAATAGGTGTTTTATGCATCATATGCCACTGCAAAGATACTTTTTTTTTCTTTTAAATTATATTCAGTAATATGCCTGTTCTTTACAGGGAATACAGAGCTTCTTGGGCGAGAACGGGGTCTCCATCAGCTGCTGACAATGTGATAAACTGTCCCCGCTCTTTTTGCTCTGTCTGAACATCTTTCAGCTCCCTGTACCCAGTCTTCCACTAGTCCCAGAGCACATTTGCAGGAGTTAGGAGAGGGGAGAGCAAGTCTTCTTGCCTGGTTGGCAGGGGGAAGAAAGGAGGCTTCAGGGTGCTCTGTGGTTAAAGGGTGACCTAGGGGGAACTCATTGCACACCACTGCCAGGTGAATCACAAGTTCACCTATGTGGAGAAATTGAGTACTACTGATGGAATTTAGCCCCGGCTCTAAAGGGTTACAAATGTGAGCGGAAGAAGCTCTGACAGCTCCTAGGAGAGCTGAAAAGTAATTTTACAAGAGCCCGAACCCTCATGCACACCTGGTGTCTGTCCACTGTGGTTAAACTACGCTTTTGAATCTTCCATACATGGAAAATTAAGCTCAATTTGTCAGAATTATCTGAGTGTATGTACAAAAATACAGTTGATCAATAAGTGGCCAGTAGAAATCCTGGAATAATAGCCTATAAAGAATTAAATGCCCTTTGAGAAATACACTTATTATCAAGGTAATGAGGTATTATTAATTCAACAAAAGGGCAACAGCATAAATGGTAAAGTTCTGTCATGGGTGAGGATTTGGCTATAAAGCAAGAAGAAATGGTCAGCTTTCAACATAGGAAGTGATTATTAATGTCAATTTTTAATGAGCTGAAAAAAATACTACCATGTAAAAAAGTAGGTGTCCCAGTATAATTTAGATCAAAATGAAACGTACTCCCAGAACTGTTAAACTGCGGACCAAAAATGGCTTGCATTCATTTTAGATGACTAACTTGTTTGTTTTTTCTGATGTTTTCAATTATGTTATTGAAGCAAAAGTTTTTGGTTTGGTTGCATTGAGTAACAGAATGCCCACTGTGCTTTTAAGTGAAGAATTAGTTTGGGTCTCATAAACCATTATCTTTGGTGCTTTTCAGTGCCCAGATCTGCTAAAAACACAGCTGCTACATATCATCTGCTGATATTGGGGTTTTTAAATTTTTTTTTATACTGGTGGGGAATGCTATGAAAGGGTCTTTAAAACATTTAGCAGGGTTTTAGATAACTAAGTTACAGAGCACGGCTATCATGTAAGCGCTCACTGCTTACACGATAAGTACACTGGGTTTGATAGGTAATACCTTGTACCTACTGTAATTGCTTGTTCTTGCAGATTGCAGAATAATCCAGAAAGAATTCTATAGTCACTCTACATTAACAGAAAACAGGAGAGGTTGCAATGTGTACATTCCTTCTCTGATAACGCAGGCATAACAAAAAAATTAAGTAGGTGTGCCACAGACCTGTTCATTTCCCACAATCCAGGCTGGTTGTTTCAAAGCAAAGACATCAGACATACTAGTGCGGAGAGCAGCCCTGGAGTAATACAGCAAGTTCAGACAGGTACAGATAATAGCAAAACATATTTACTGCATTTTAGGTGCACTAGCTGAAAGCTTGATGTTGACACTACCCAGTCCTTTTTAAGGCTATTACAGAATAGGGTTGAAATATATTCTGGCCTGAACAAGGTATTTCAATTTTAATAGGTTTTGGGGTTTTGTCTGTGTTTTTTAAACATATGTTCTTTTATACATTCGTTTAATTTGTGTGTGGTACTTTATCAAACACTAATCTTAGCTTTTCTGGTTATATAAGCAAAATTCTTAAATGTGCCTACGGAAAAGAAACATAATTTATTTAAGGAGAGTGAATCATTGTTAGCTTTATTCACTGACGATGTACAGTTATCAACTTTAAAAGTTCCAAGTTGGATTCTCAGAAAGATTAAGTGTAACCCACTATTGATTCTTAATTTATTAATTAGAAAATGTTAGTTTTGTGTATCCCTTGACAATAGCCTTCCTGTGATATATTTACACATCATAAAACAAACATAGAACAGGAAGCAAAGTAAGCACAGATGAAATCCAATAAGAAGCTCAGCTGCAAAAAATAATTAATTGCGTGCTTGCAATTTACTCTATCCCAAAACATTTTAATGCTTTGAAGGATGACTGACAATTGTATTCAAAGCAACTTCTTCACTTGTATTCACGGTATACATGCAAAATAAACATTCAGGGACTCTTGCAGCTGCAAGCTGTGCCATGACCATCATGCACACTACCTTTGCCAGCTCTTGTTTTGCTTGTGATCACCATAAAAGATGCAAGGCATGCTGCTGTAACTGATGGATCAGAAAAGTATCTTGAGAATAGCTTAGCTGCGCAGGTTCAACAAGTGTACTGCTGGCTTTCTGCTGTGCTATGACAAACAGGTTCACTGGGGCAAGACACGTTCCTCTCTCTCTTCAAATAAAGGGAATGAGCAAATGAGCAAATGGAACAGGGAGGTAATGGCCTGACAGAGTTTACCTGGGGTGAGCTGAGGCTTCTGCTTGATACACAGCCTACGAGACCACATTTCTTATGGGAATGTGAAGGGATAGGAACAGGAGAGAAAAATGTGGATAACAATTCTCAGGAACACAAATTATTTTGATTAGTCTTTGTCAAGTGCAAGAAGTTCTGGAAGTCTAACTTCACCTCATTTCTTAAAATCAGGCCTTCTAAAATGAAAGTATTGCAAGTGTACCAATCTGACACCAGTTAGCCATGGTATTGCTAACAATCACCTCATACCTCAAATCTTCGCCAAGGGTTCCTATTTGCACAGAAAAAGACTGGCAGTACCCATAGCTTTTGCTTTAGGCTAAGCCTCTCGGGTTGTTCTCTATGGTTTTCATCTTTCTAAATGCAGTCTTTTTACAAGGTTCCCTGATTTCATTCTTTCCATATGTTTTCTACTTGGCTTTTGCACAATTGCCTGATGGTGCAGGGCTGGGTTCTGCCCCAGGTGCTGCCAGTGAGAGGGGGGGGCTGTGCCCTACCTACCTGGTGCCACCCCCTGTCCCTGTGGCTCCCAGGACTTTCCCCATCCAGGCACTCTACCCTACCCAGGAGGCAGTGTCACCCTTGCTGTCCCTGCAACTTCCAAAGAGCCACTAGAGCCATTCACCCTGCCTCCTGTCTTGCCTCGGCACATATGGGCGAATTGAGTCACAGTTGCACAAATGGGCAATCCTCAACAGCCAAATTAGTGCCAGGCAACTGATAGAGTGCATTTAAATATCTGAAGCCCAGGAGGCTCAGAAAAGACAGCCAGATGCATGTGGGGCAACTTAAGATGGCCAACAGGGAATTCCAAGGCAAGAGCAGGATTTAGCTCTTTTCTAAAAGGTGGTTCATCTGCAAATTATCAAGTAGAGGGACAGAGGATTCCTTTAACACATTCTTCATAGCCACAAAGAATTTTCAGAAGTAGGGTAGATGCAAAAGTGTGGTTAAAAAAAGCCAAGAGAGGAAGGCTGTCATTGTAGCTGAAATAAAAGCATTGAATCCTCACATTCAAGTCCTTCTTACATCTGATTTAGAGCAAGGCTTTGAAATAAAATTGCTTTCCTTTTAAGAGAGCTCCCTTACACTTAAAGCACAGAATAAGCTTAGCGAAGTCTTTTTTTGTTGAAGGTGATCCACTTTACACACATTAGTAGCTGTATGAGCGGAGGTTGGGATCTAAATATAGTCATTTTCACACTCTGTCCAAGCTCAATGAATATTTAAGTATTTTTTATACAGTAGGACAAGAGAGACTGAGAAGATATCAGAACTGAACGTCTCTAGCTTTACAGTGGTTAGAGGATCTGGTTTTACATCCCACACACAGATCAGGCAGAAGAAAGATCTGTATTTGGATATCTCCATCCTGCCTAAGCCCTCTCAACATTGACTTCTCAGTGACGAAGGACAGGGGAAGACATGGGCTTTAATCAATGTGTTTTGCTTGAAAAGCATCACATAGGCTCCTGAAAGGAGCTGAGAGGGAAGGCATACTATAACGTATTTGTGCAACGTGCTAGAGCTTAGTCATGAGTTACACACTTACTTACACGTTTTATGATGTCAAGATTTAGACAGAAACATGCAAGAATTTAGGCCCTGAAGATTTTAGGCATCAAAGGTAACTCAGGAAAGAGTATGAGCTGAATGGACAGAAAGGTAAGTTTAATCAATCTCTCCAAACTTTCCTAGCTTCAGTTTGTAATAGAAGAAAGATGGCTTGATTTGCAGTCACTTGCTTTAGTGAGAAATCTACACTGAAACAAAAATCCATTTAACCTCTGGCAAGAACTCTTGTGGTTTTCAAGGAAGAGAAAAATTCTCAGCAGGTTTATAGAAAGGCTGGATCTCCTCATTTGAATTCTTTGGCTGCCATATGTTAAAATTATACACACACAGCCTATCTTGAAAAAACACAATATTAAAAGCCACATAATTCACAAGTTAGGAAATGCTAGACTTAAGGGCTGTCTTTGTGACCATAACCCAGCTGTTTTGTGCATATGCATTAGGTAGGATCCCAGACCACCCTTACCTTATCCAATGCTCAGCATGGATGGGGTGTCCCTAATAAGCAAGTACTTAAAAATTTGATTTCTCTGTGTATTTAGTGTGTGGTCCCCAGACGTATTTACTGCAAACTGTTTAAATGCTAGTCAAGACAGAATTGATTTTTTTTCCTTGCTTTTTCCTGTGATCCTCAGAACCGCAGTACCTATGCTGGTTGTCTGTGTATTTCCCACCTCAGTGGAAGCTGGGAGCACACAGCGGGCTCTGGTGTTGTACCTCCAAGTCTCAACTGACAGGATATTGGAGGACCTGGACTTCTTCAGCAGAGCTTGTTCATCACCATCGTGTACACTTAACAAGTCAGCAGGTCTTGGAAGCAATTAAATTAGTTAGTTAAAATCCCTATTGCCATATATACATGGGGGGGTGGCTCCTCAAGTTACTCTTTTGCATACTTCAGTTGGCAGCCTTAACTTCATCGCAGCTCAGCATTTTTCTAGCTTATTTGTCTTTCAGGACAAAACTTTGAGACATAGCTGGTCCAGGATGATGCCTTCTTTTAGCTATTTGAGGATCCCTTTGGGGTAATTTTCAACTCCAAGGTCCTTTGAAGGGAGAGGTCTCCACATCTTCATGTGGATGATAATGTTTTCACAGTTGGCTCTTCTGCAATGCTGCCAACAGTAATGGGGACAGACTCTCTGTACATGATCATCTCATAACTGCCTCTTGTAACACCTTCCCTCAGCTTCAGCAAAGAAATTGTCGTCATCAAACAAAATACTCATCACACAGCAGTTTAAGATCCCAGCACAGATGAATTTTCTTGCCTTTTCATGCTGCTTCAGATCAGCCACACCCATTCCAATTATTTGATTCTTGTGAAATATTTTTTGTGATCCTTGAGCACTTGATAGAAGTAAACTCTATGATTTCTTTTGTTTCTGATAAATCTTTTCATGTTTGCCCAAAGTACCAGATACATCCTATAAATTTTCCTCAGTACTTTCCTTGACAAATGATGACTGGACTTCAAAAAGCAAAGAGATTTTGCATCTTTAAGCACCAATCCAAAGTAGAGGTGCTCCGAAGAGCCCATAATTTCTTTCTGAAAAATCTGAAGGCATTTGGGTTTACAAAGCTTAAAAAAAGAGTGGCTAAATTGTATGGTGCATCTCATTTAAAAACAAAAGCCTGTTGCTTCTTCTTTAGTGTTCTCTCAAATAAGCATGGAAAAAGTTACTTCCTCAGGGTAACTGAGCTCAGAGTACAGCTGGAGTTCCCTTCTCTGCCTGTGGTTTTTGATATCTCCTCTGTTCCTATTTGTAATACATAGGCAAACTTAAGACAAGAGCACAGTGAATATTGCCTGGCAATTTATGTTACCCTGTGGAGTAGTGGTGTGGTCTGAAAAAGGGACGGCAGAGTGGCCCAACCAGAGATGGTTTCTCATTGTATTTCTAGCTCTCTTCTGGCCTGAACTCTGGAACCACAGAATTGTGTAGGAGTTATTAGCGTGAGGTTGGAGGGTTTCAGCATTATTTTCTTCAGGTCAAGGGTTTCACCTATTAACTTCAACCTTTCCTGTGGAAAATCCCATGCTGGTGATTCACAGAACAGAGAGTAAGTGAAGGGACAGACTGAAAGAAATAAGTGAACTGCTTGTTTTGTACCTGGGCTCTCCTCTGCCGCTGTAATTAATGGACTTTTAGTGAAAACGATGGTCAGACTCACATAGAACATCAGTCCCCTGCTTTTATGCGAGGAGAAAGTCGGGTACACTTAGAGGTTATAAAAACTGTCTGTTGCCTGACCCAGCTCTCAGCTTGGCGCTGTTTGTTAGTGCATATTTTTGTTTCCATTTCTTATTAATTCCCTCTTCTGTGTCCTACAACGTACCTGGCAGATCAGCCTAAAGTACTGACGATTGCAGCCAGTTGGTTCCTGCATCTGACTGAAGTGGCTCTGAGGGCTGAGTCCTTTCTTCCATCCCCTCGCCGGTGTCCTGACCACTTGGAGGAGGTTTACCACCCTTACAGAGACTCTTTCCTGGGAGCTGCCATGAAGGGAAAAAACATCTGCTGAAGGTCTGGGCGTACAGACCTTACTGGTTAAGGGGGGTAATTCTCTGCGTTCACCATAAATCACTCGTAAGTGCTGCACATTACTGGCAATTAAAGTTGAGTCCTGTGTATTCTTACTTCTTGCTATTAAGATCTAATGAAAAATGAAGGCATGTTTCCTTGCAAATGGACAGGGAATGCAATACTGAGCCAGAGTTTGGGACTGAAACAATTGTGTGTCTTACAAGAATTTTGGGAAGCTGGGCTTAATCTGGAATTTTCCCCGTAGTAATTCAAATTATTTCTCTAAGTGACTTGAGTGACCTTTTTGTGGTAACACTCATGTTGCTATGGCAAGGTTTGTATTAATATTAAAAGGTGCTGTCAGACCGCATGCCTCCACTGAGACATACAAACACTTGAAGGTGGGAAATCTGCCAAGATATTCTACACAGTTAGGAAAAGGAATGTATGGTTAATCATCATTTTGCTCAGAAGGAAGCCACGAGAGATACATTTGTACTTTTCGTATGCACCACTCTTCAAGCAGCAGAACAGGGCAAGGCCTAATACTGCACAGAGTTTTTTGCAAATATTACAAAAACATTTGAAGATACAAATGGTTTGACAGGAATGTTCCATAATTACAGATATCTATGTTTACTCTCAAAAAAGGAAGCAAGACAAAGCTCAGAAAGATATATTTTCAGTCTCAGTTATACCTAAGAAACTTTAGTGACCTCACTGGCTTTGCAGAACATTTGGAAATGTGTCAAAAGCCTATGAAAGCAGAAAATAGAAAATAAATAATTTTTATAATTATTCTAGAAGGTTCTTTGCAATGTTTGAGGATCAAATACTGCTTTCTTAACTCTCTATGATCCCACCTTTAGGAAAAAATATTTTTCAGCATTCCTGCTCTTTCATCTGAACACTTTCTATACCCTACTTTCTTTAGGTTTACTTGAACGCCAGCCAATATATGTGGTTGCGTCTATGTATCTATGGATATATTTCAAATAAGTTTCATAAGCAATAAAGGGTTAAACAAATACCAGATTCAGTTAATTGTTTTTGAGAGCCACAAAACCTGATTTTGAGTTTGGCCTGGAGGCATAACACTGGGTATTGCCCAGACCAGTGATGTGATGGATGGCAAACACTTCTGTATTTATAGTGGCACAGTGCCCAGCCTTTATACTGTCTGCTTCCTCCTCTTCACAGCCCATGAGGTCTTCAGTTATTTTTCAAAATTACAGTCCTCCAATGATGCCAGAATGCCAGACTATAGCTGAGACATACATGTCTCCAGCATACCCTCTTATTTTATGGGAAATGTCAGTCTCTAGATAATGAGCCCCAATAAGCTCTAATTAGCAGAAAGCCTCATTATATCCCTAATAACAGAATGGTCAATTGTAAATCAGTAGATGAGGTCATTATTTTCAATCAGACTCTTCCGTCAAACACCAAAACTTCATAGCTAAGAAAGCAGAGACTTCTTACAAACCACTAATTCTCATTCACTTCATAAGTAGTTTAGCAGAGTTCACATGAACATATGAATCATTCTATTTATCTTCTTTCATCAATTTATTTTATAACTGTTCCAAAGAAAACTCTTTTATAACAGAGATTTACAATGTAATAAACTTGCCAGTATATATTTGTGCTATTATTGTTGCAAAATGAAGATCTCTTTTTTTTTTTTTTTCCTTACTGTTTTTGAGGAAGTGAATATTTGGATTGTGAGTAACTGTTGCAGTCCCATTAGCAATAAAGTTTAGCATCTCTTTGGCTAATTCAATGAAAGATTCAGCAACTTTATGAACCAATAGTTTGTGCAGACATATTTTCAGGTGGTAACAGAGATGCAGATAAAAAGAACCTATTTTTCATTTAGGTAACAGAGTTTAGCCACTTTTAACACTTACAGAACAGTAAGGTTTTTTTCTTTACTTTTACACTATTGGGTGAGAATGGATTTCCTTAAGAACACATGCACTTAAAATTTGTACCATCAAGAGCACACTGAGGACGGAAACTCTTTTTAAACACACAGAACAAATGCAACAGTGCCACTGACTACTGTGATTCAGCTGTGGTTTGCAGAGAGCCAAATAGGTCTGTGATAATAATGCTGTTCCCATGCTTAGCCTGTCCTTGAGATTTCAAATATAAAGGCCTACTGACATCGTCTGCTGCATTGATTTCTGTTATGCCTTGCTAGGAACTGAAGAGAAATCACGACGACAGAGACTTTAAAGTTAGTGGAAGACAATATCAATGAAAGAGAATGGAGGGTGAAGTCTACTGGAAGTTTTATGCCTAAAAAGCACGCCTGCATACAAAATAACCCTTGCTGTAACAGCATTAATATCAGGCTTTAAGCCACCTATGAAATTTGTTGATAAACAATAACTTTTGGCTACTCACAGCCTGTGAGGAATATAAATCTTTCTTTATAACTTACAAGGAGTTCCAATATGAGATAATTGTTTCTTGTATAGGGTTAGGGGGGGCAGTTCTACATCAGGATTTTGCATCTATGGTTAATAACAATGCTGTTCAATGAAACTGCATTAAAGTGACTTCTGCTAGGCAGAAACCTCTGTTATACTTAACTGGACTTCATTGTGCATTTCTACTACTGTAATGGTGGAGGAAGCAAACTTACAAATTATTTGTTTTCAATAAGAACAACAATAAAAATAATATGCAGCAACTCTTTAAACTTTCACTTAAAAACTATTTTTAAATTATATACAAAACATCTGTTACAGATATTCAAATATGTGGGACTGTCTTCCAGATGTGAAATAATGTTTATCAAAGGATGGAAAAAAACCCAGTTATCACTGAAGTAGGTCAAGAAGGCGGTTTCTGAATTACACAGATGTACCAGCACTTCACAATAGACAAGGAGTTATGAAACAGACATGTGATCATGGTCAATATAACTTTATTTGCCTTATGAATAGGGTACTTAACAGGACTCATCACTAACTGAGACAAGCTGGGATTCAGTGGAGTACACTGTAAATAACAAGCAGCCTTATCCATACAATTTGTGTTGCGAGTACATTTAGCTTGAAGAATATCTGTCATGTTAACACGGAGATTAATTGGGGTGTTTAGGCACAGCTCCATCTCGAGTCACACCTTCCCTGAAGGAAGGAGGTATGAAAATACTTCCCAGGACTACTGAGTTTGTGGTGTGAACTTGGCGTATGCACCAGCTGCAAGCCTGTGCTTTGTCCCGCTCTGTGGGCTGGTCCGTTCTCAGCAAGACCATCAACACCTTCTGTGAGCAGAAACCAGTAGACTCCAAGACTGAACACAGCCCCTGCTTTATAGCTGTGCTAACTAATGTCACCCTTTCTACAAAGGCTTTCTCTTAAGATTTGGGCTTCCAGCCACATCTTTAAACTGCTTATGTATCCTCTCCTCTGGATTAACCGTTGCCCTTTTTTTTCTGGTTCACTGACGCATCTGTTTCTTCTGTGCTGCTTTTATGGACTTCCAAGTCATCCGGTATACGTAGTTTTCTCATTCTGTGTGTGCAGCCATTTATTTTACTGTCATTATTACAGAGTTTATTTCTCCTAATAAATGGATGTCAGAATTTTAAGAAGGCCACAGCATCAGAGGCATTTTAGGATTCTGAGATCATCCTGATTCAGTCTTTTTCTGTTCAGAAGATAGTGCAGACCAGGGCTGTCAACTGACCTATTAAAACTCACAAACCTTTTATAATGTATTGGTGGTCCCAAAAGTCATGTGAAGCTGTAAATATTGCATAGTTTCAATGTAATCTTTTCTAATGTTGAAATAAAATGTGAAAGCGAAATGAAAGTATCAGGAGTGGTGAGGTGAAGACTGGCTTCGCCAAAGCTAAAGAAAGTGCCTGTGTGGGATCATGAAAGGAAAACTTCTGACCACGCACTGTTTAGCAGTGCATTGCAATAACAAACGATGGTGGAATACTGCATTCCAATCAAAATCACTTTGATCTTTGCTTGCAAGCAGAGATATTCTCTGGCCAGATACATAACAAGTAGGTTGTACTGATTTCCTACCATGCACCTCCAGAACTTCTCAGTCTGCATTACAAGCATCTAAAAGAAAGGGTCAGCCTTCTGGAATTGCTCACCATTTGACAGCTTCACATCAATTGAATATTTAAATGCCTTTTCTGTTCAGTAAGGTATAATACTTTACAGTGGAGAACCTACTTGACATCAATCAAATAGATGTGAGAAAAATAGTTAGACACAGTCCTCTGACAGATTAATAGATAACGTGTACATTTTTCCAGTTTGAAGTTTCAAGCTTTACTGCTTCCACGTGTCTTGCCACTTGGTTCTTGATTTCATGGCTCCATATTTTTTTATATTCAACCCACTTCTAAAGCAACATGGTATCTTTACTCCTACTTCCCGTGGTACTTCAGTAAATCCACTCCATGATTTGTCTGAGTAGGATGATTAGGTATTGTTGGTATATTGAAGCAGCAAGTAGAGCTGGTTTTAATGTCTGAACAAATCTGCTTTGGCAGAAGGCCAGAAAAAAGGGAAGGAAACAAGCTCATGACCTCCAGGCAATTGCTGGCAGCTCTTCAGGGAGGCTGCTGGGTCATGCTAGTGAAAAAGTCATCACTATAGGTGGTGGTATTTTGTCTCTGAGGAAAAAATTGTATTTTCAGTTTATTAAATTGTTTTACATGTAACAAGAATTCTGTTACACTTCTAAATATAATTATGAAACAAATTAAAGTCTTGACGCGTAAAACAGATATCATCTATGTTCCTATGCTTCCCATACAGTGATCCTGGTATCTGAATACAGGAAGTACAGGGTATTGCTTCAGATCAAAATGTATGCTATTTTTTCTTATACGGCTGTTGACTTTTTAAAGATGACTGCTGGACTGTGAAAATACATTCTTGCAAAACAGAATCTGTACACCTTTGCATATAATTAGATACACCAAACTCTTATTTACCCAAGGAGAAAGAAAAACAAATCCCCAAAATGTCCTCCCTCCCCAGTTCAAATGAGTCATATGATTTCTAGCAACATCCTGGTTTTATTCAATATTCCATCTGTGTTGACTAAGGCACCAAGAGGTCAAGTGACTTCAAGGGTGGCTTTCCCATAAAGGCAGAGCCAGCAGCTGTCTAATGGAGAAAAACATAAAAGCAGAATAATATTGGTTGACACTGGAGCATTTAAATAACTGTGGGCTGGGAGGAGATGACGTTTTCCCGTTTCCCCAGAGCAGCTTAAGTCTTTAGAGATGTTGCTAGTGAGATGGCTACAAGCAGTGGACTTTTCACTGAGGTGGCAGCAGTAGTTTTGCTTTTCCTAGCATGGATCTCTGATCTCTAGGCACTGCAGTTATGTCTATAAACATTTACCTGATTGGCACCTATCCTCCTGATGCAAAAGAACTTTAAAATCAGTTTAAAGAGAAGAAGAGGATAGGCTCATCACTCCTCATAAAATGTTAAAATTGCACATAAAATGTAAAAAATCCCAAGATGGAGCTAAAACCTTTTATTTGGACTTACTTTCTGTTTGGTTCTTAAGAGCAGTGCTACACACAAAAAAGTCAATATTTGCCAACACCTACTCCATGGCAGAGGCTGAGGTAAACGCTAATCCTTTCAGCCTGAACAGAGGCACAATCTCTGTGTGGGTGATAACGTGCAGAAGGTGTTGGATCAGTTTGGTTCTTAAGTCCTGGTCAGAGGGCTCCTGGCGAGTACAAAGACAGACACTGGCAGCACTGTTCACACAGGCACTGCTCTGCTGCCTTCCTCCATGGCCTGCTATCAAAACAACATCCAATGCTGCACAGATGAGATAGCCACCGCATCCATGAGAGCTAGGAGGAACACTCTTACTTATGTATCTTGATCTGAATATGCTTTTTTCTCATGTCCATCAGTTATGGGTTGCATCCTGCTACGTGGTCAAGATGTAGCCGGGAAGCCTAGCAGATCCTGAGTGGGGACACGCTCTTGGTGCAAAGGTAGCCCAAGTGGCCCCTGCAATAAACCTGATCTTGTCAGCGAAAAAGGCTGACAACATCCTGAGTTATACAATCATTTTGAACAAAGAAGGGAAGAAGAATATCAACTGTTAATATCTCTTGCAAAGTGGACTGGAACTCTCACGCGAGCTGTTCCTCCTGCTGCAGACATGGAAATTCAGTGCAGCGTGCTCTGTCTCCTGGCCAAAGCAACTGCACTTCCGTCAACTCTGTGAAAACAAAACTACACACACACAATTTCACTTTCCATAGATTCCTAGAGGTTGGGTTTTTTTCAATTTCGGCATTCAATGCACTGCATGCCCAGGCCTCCATCCAGCAACGATATCTGAGGCTGCAGCATGAGGTGAGCAAGAATTCAGATACCAGTGAAAAAAATGTTCCCTTGTAAAACAGAGATAGTGATGACAATTTATCCAATGGCAACAATACTTAGAAAGTTCCCATTAGTTGGGGCAATTACTGACAATATTCATAGGCATCAGTCCAAGAATAATACTTTTGATCTGGACAGTTTCACTTTAAAGGGCCAGGAAAGAAAAAAATATTAGGCAGGACAAAGTGGATTTTTGAAGCAGTGCCTGAGAAGGGAACTACATGATGTTCCCTGGTGTTTCTAATGCTTGCTCTCTGGCTGCTCTGTTCTGAGCCCATTTATGCAATTAAGACAAAGAGCAACTTCCTGACAAACCAAATTAATGCAGCTGACTTGTCTACTGGAAGTGTGTCTTTATACAGCTGTTGCCTTAGGACCAAAGGTTTCTTGGGTCAATGGACTCCTCTAACCATATGGAGTGAACAAAGAGAGGGAAGAGGGATCCCAAAACCATCTTAGGAAGCTTGTTCCATTACAGAGGGATGAGTCCAAGAAGAAAAGGACTTAAATTTTTCAAGGAGGCTTGAATAGAATTTCAGGACCTATATCCAACATGGCAATCTAGAAACTTCCTCATAAACTTGCCTCTAAATCTGCAAATTCTTTACTCTGTAATTTTAATGTTCTTCAGATATTTAAAATCCAACTTCACTCTGTTTTGAAGAGTGTTTTCTCAAATTTCTCCCTACATTAATTATGTAGAGGTATTTCTCCATGTAAGACTCCTGAGAAGAATAATTTTCCAGACCTCCTTCTCTGACAGTAACAGAATCATAAAGGTGATGGTGCCTACTACTAATTTAGAATGTTTCCCTAAAAAGTGGGAAGAAAGGTTAAAATATTTACTCAACTTAAGGAATGACAAAACTGTACCTTCTACCTGTTATAAAAAAGCTGCTCATCAACTTCAGAAGTTTTTAGGCCAGTACATCAAGATAAAGTGAAACCGAGGTTTGTTTATACTCACGCTAGACTGAAAAGTGGTGGTGTTAGTGCATGTGATTGGATATTCTAGTGCAGGGCATTGGGAGGAAATATTCAGTTTTGAGTCCAGAGTATCTGGTTCAAAGATTGCCATCCCTGAAACATAATCCTGGAAACAACGCCTGTTTATGCACACTGAACATCTCACCTTACAAAATGTATATGCAGCTGTATATAAGGAAAATAAAGGTAAGATTCAGTACCTTGCTGCTCTTGCTATTCTTCTCGCCCCATGAAACAGCAATCCTTTCCTGACATTAGCAGAGCATAAAACAAGAGGACTGGGAAGTTCCATCACCCAGAATATCCCATATCTGTTTGCAAAGTTGTTCTCCTGATATGGGGGCTTTGAAATCTTTCACCCACACAGAAGATCTGATTTACTTCAGCTCTTGGTTCCTGCTTGTAAGCTTTAGCTACTGCATCATTTAACAGGTAGATGTTAAAGGTACCCATTGATCCATTCAAAGAACACTTTCACTGCCATACTTTTTGGTGTCTACATATTTTATTAGACTGAGCATAGAATTTTTAACATGAAAGTCTAAGGAATAGTTGTCAACTACTGTTGATGCAACTTTCCTTTTGCCACTTCCCTTACCTCCTCTAACAGAGCTTTCTTGCACTAGTAATTAGGAGTTCTGCTTAAATTAGATCCACCAGCCTGAACCAAATGTTTACAATATGAGGTATTCTGAGCAAGAACTATGTGAAAACTGTGATTTTCACTAAATTGTTCCTGTTTCATTCATTTTATATCTGCTAAATTAATAAAAAATCCAGTAAGGAATTTTGGAATATTTAAATCAGCATATAAAATAATCTAACTTCGACACTGGAGTTAAACACTTAATATGTTATGTTATCACACGTCTAAAAACAGACAGTTCGGGCACTGAGAATAAGGAGCTTTCCTAATTCCCTTCCAAATTCTGTTGCTTTTATATCTGCTCTTGGACACTGCAGAGGAAGCTTCCCCTTATTTACAGTTTAATACATATGAAACTGACCTACAGTAACCAGGTGTTATGTGCATGGGCAAATCTGGGGAGCTGGAGTGAGATTGTTCATTCAGACTTTGCTGGAAGATTTTTTTTTCTGTTTCTATTCTTCTTTTTATTTTAAACTGAAATCACTGATTAAAAAGCATTCAGTGAGTAAAATAATGTAACTCTGCTACCATTCTTCCTTATTCTGAATGTATCTGTTTCTCAGAAGGGTTGAAATTAAAATTTCTTTAATTTTTAGAGATTTGGGAAACAGCTTTCTTTAAAGTACTGGTAAGCTCGAACACTGGTGAACAGATGTGGTGTTAACAGATGTTCTTATAAGACATACAGTGTGGTCAGTCATCAGGGAAAGGGTTAAATGACATTCAGAATCAAAGTTTTATTGGTTTCTGGTCTGGTTAAGTCACCGTAAATGCCTACATTTAGCAGCACCACAAGACAATGAGATCTGAGTATCAGCTGGTGTCTGCGCTTCACCTTCCATATGATGCAAGTACACCCCAGAAAACAATTTAAAGCATACTGCACATGGAGAACCAGAAGTGACATGGGGTTCCAATTACAGTAAAATGAACCATATGTCTAATTAAATATATATGTTTTCTATTGATCTCCACACTAATTGCTGAAAACAGATGCACATGTTTCATCTAAACAGCAATTAGCTATGGGTAGCTATAATCTGCCATTCTCCCCATACATCTTTTTCTCACCTGCTGCTCATCTTACCCGTTGTGGAAATACTTTTTTTTTCCAGGCTATAGGGTTTTTTTAACTTGGAATATGCATGAGTTCTCATGCTTGTTCATATGTCACATATCATTAGCTTTCCCTGGTAGGAAGAAATAGGCAAGTATTTTAAAAAGTAGTGATATGACATTTCTCCAGTTTTATGGGAGACGTCTTAAAGATTTCCTGAGGGTGGTGCTAAGCACATTATGAAAATCACCCCTGCAAGATCTGTCAAATTAGGAATACACAGAAATGCTGCAGATGTTGGAATGGAATTGATTTTCTTGGGTATTTCTTGATGAGGAAGATTTCTATAAAATGATTTCCCTAAAACTGTACAGAAGAAAGAGAGACAAAAGTTTTCAACGCACTTCCAGTTTTAGCAAAACATACATAAAATTATTATCTTAATAAACTGGCCTTTTTAAAAGCGAAAATACAAATACAGCAGCAATTCTTTTCATTATACTAATCTAAGAAAAGTTGTATCTCACTGGTAGACACAATGTTAATGGAAAAGACTTTTAAGAAAGAAACTTTTATAGAATTGAACAAATGAACTCTGAAATCATGCTCCCCAGCTGCATTCTTAAATACATTCAGTTTGCAAATGGAATTTTAAGTGATGTAAATTACATTCTGAAGAGCATAGTATCTTTAGCTGCAATAGTCCAGCTTAAAGCAAAGATAACTTGTCATAGTTTTTCTTCCTTTAAACGTAACTGTACACCAGTGATTTGTCATATAGAGTTTTTTCCCATAATTTTTAAAATTATCTTTGTAGGCATTGTGCTGTTGAACATCCTCATCCGTTGAAAACATTTGGAAAAATGAACAGCATAATTTAAGTAAATTCTTTAAAAAGTTTTCTGTTAAATTTTCAGTGAGGTTTTTTTGTGAAAAGAAAAGTGGTGCTTGAAAATGTTCCCCCAGTAGATTTTTCTTTCAGTGTACCATGAGATATGTGTGTAACTTCTTAGCAGTGTACTTTTCCCAAAGGGATTGCTCTGTATTGTTTGTAGACCAGGTGCCATCTGCATTGTCTCGTTTTAGGCACGGGGCTTAAGGTTGTTTCATTGAACTAACAAGGGGCATATCTTTTCCTCATAAAGGGAAAGGGGAGAAAGGTGAATGCCTTCAGGGGGTGGGGAGAGGAAAAGGGGGAGGAATAGAAGAGGTACCTAAGTTAGGTGTCTGAAATGGTTTAAGCAGTGTCAGTGTTCAATGTGATGTCAACCACATTCCCTCTATTTGTAAATATTCCCAAATATGAAAGTTAAAGTGAAACACAGATTGAAAGCCAATTTAAGTTTATTACGACAGTGTTGTAGTCAACAAAAAGCCATTTCTGAAAGCCTGTAAATTTGCAGGTAACTTGCACATTTGCTGATTAGGTTCCTGACCTGCCTGAAGAGATCAGAACATCAAGGAATGATTCACAAAAAGCAGTGGCTGCACTTGGCGAGCAACCTACATAACCAGGGATTCGGTCGGTTACACGTTTTCCTTCTCTCTCTTCCAAAATCCACAAGTTGTTTTATCCAGGGTGTGCAGAGGTAAACCACACTGTTTTAACCCTGATTTGAATGCGGTCTTCTTCGCAGTTCAGATGACATTCAGTTTCTGGTGTTTGCTTTCGTTCGGTTTTTGGGAATCAACATATTCATAAAACCTCTCTCAGTATTGCTGAAGAGAACAAAAACCCCCAAATAGCTCCTCTCTCCCACTCACATGGCCATTCCCCATTGATAATCAGAATTCTTTTTGAATTTTTGAAGAAGGAATGAATTCTACCAATGCCCTTATCAGAAGTAGGCACACACATTTCATCAAGTGTGTTCTTATAGCAAGACATTTGTAACATGACTGAGGATGATGAAACTAGTCACTAGTCTGGTAAGCTAGATTCTTTAATATTACTGTTTTAACAGTGATAGACTATTTTATTTGGCGATATGTATTCATTTCAATAGCTGAATCTTTTATTACAGCCCTCAGAGATGGAATTTGGAGAGGTTTTGTTACATTTCACACTTCGAGGAAAGATCTGAGTTAAATACAGCACTAGCAATTCATATTTTTTCTAGAAAGTCTCTTGCTTCACCTTGTGTAATGCTTTAAGCGATATATTTGAGAATCATTTTTATTCTGTTTTGCCTAACATTCAGAGTGGAATTTCCAAAATGAAAATAAGTCGGACTACTTTGTTGTCATACTCTGATGAAGACTTCCTTTTCTGAAACAATTAACTCCCTTTTGTTCTGTTTACATTCATGGGTCACATTGAGTAATGCCATCTGCTGACAGAAATACTGATGAGTGAGTCATACAATGCAAAAGCTAGGGCAGAAGATAAGAAATACTCATGTTAAAGACAGACTAAAGGCCAAAGATCCTGCCTCTGTCAAAGGTCTGAAGCTGATATTTAGGGAAAGAATGCATGAAAACTCTAAGAATATAGGTCTCATATAAATGCAAGTCTGTTGCACTTAATAGTGCTTAATAGTCCTTGATGGATTTTTCTTTCAAATTTATTCTGTAGGATAAATCTTTTTGATTTAGATAAATCTGGTAGAAATTTAGGATTCAGTCCCAAATGTATCTTGTGCTACTGAGCACCACACTGTCATCATGTGTGTGAAAAATAATGGCCTTAGCTGTTTTTACACCTATTATCTTTTCTTTGGGTGTCCCCACCCCATCTTTTCTTATGAGAAACTGTTAATTATTTATTGCTCAATCATTCATAAATTTCTGGAACATATGTGAAACTTTTCACGATCTAGAAATTATATCCATACTTAGGAAATCTCCCAGGTCCTTCTGTAGAATAATAACTGTTAAAACTGCAAATTCAATAATGATCTAAACTGCCCTTTTGCCTTAGGCTAAATGACAATCCTACTCACTTCTCTGCTTACGGGCGGATAGTGCAAAATGAGGCAGTAATGGTATGAGAAGGATGAGGACAGAAGCAAATTCATTAAAACTGAAAAGCCTTTTTTTCAGGTCTTATGAAAACTTTTCATCACATATACAAATTCTTTTTCAGCAGTGGTTGCCACATCTCTAACTAGATGTGCAGTCTTGCATAAGTAAAACAGCAGAGTTTTGGTTGGTAACATCTGACCTTAAAAGAATAGTTGGGGTTTTTATTGATTTTTCTGCCTAGACTGCATTTACTGTTGGGATGATTAATTAATGAATTTCTAGTTCCAGAAAGAGATTATTGCTACGTAAACTGATTAGCACAGAAGTATTTTATGGCTTTCCAGCAATTAATCTTTATAGCTAAACTGACATAAGAGTACCTTTTTCATTGTAGCATTTCTTATTTGTACAGAAACGGTAGTTGACTGTTACTGATGTCAACAGTAATGTAATTGTATCAGCAATGTAATGTATAGAATGCCACAGGACATTTGTATAATTTATTAATAGGAATATATATTAATAGGACTGTGACTTACATATGAACCTCTTTGTCATATACTGTATAGATACAACTTTGTGCACATTGTTGTATAGATAGTGCAGTGGCTTCCTGCCACAACCTCCTCATTTTGACAGTGAAAAGGTACTTAACTGAGCTGCAATGCACAATCTCGTCATCGCTGAGAAAAACTCCATGGACTGTTGGTAGCAACACCGAACAAGAATACTTACAAGAAAAAGAAGTTCTTTGGATCCTGAAAAATAAGAGGAAAAGGAAAAATGGGAGAGACATTGAAATGTCCGCAGGTTTAGTATGAATAATCATGGCTTGCTGCAGTGCTGTGTTATATAGAGATTAGAAGTGCATTACACAACATTGTTTGTAGGAACTGCGCTGTATTGGATAGAGTCTCTGCATTTAAGAAAGAACAGAAAATTCCGAAAAGGCTCTGCTCTTGGGAAACTGCCTCGCGCTGACCTAATTACTTCATTAAGCTTGGATTGAATGGTTGATCCTAAAGTAGATAAAGCTGGAAGCAGGAAAACAGAAAATTCTCCCTCTCTCCGTCTGTTTCTCTCTCAGTCTGGGAAGAAATTTCATTAGGATGATGCTTTGTATCATAAAAAACCAATCTTGCTCTGTGTCTCTGTTCAGGAAATTAGCGTAGGTAACAAATACGTTACACTGTGCAAAGCTGTGATAATTCATGAAAAAAGAAATAGCCATAATCTTCACTCTGAAAAAGGTGGCTGCAAACAGGAGGAAGGTTTGTGTTTTGTGTTGTTTTTTTTTTTCTTCAAGTTTAAAGGAAAACATGGAGAAAAGGAGAGAGCTGAAGCAGGAGGAAAGGAAGGAGAAGATGGGAGGAAGTGCTTGGCTTGTCAAAAAATGGGAAGTGTGAGGGAAGGAGGGTGGAAATCAGGAGTTTTCAAGAAAAAACCTAACATTTGAAGCCTGTCATAAATGACATAGAAAGCCACTGAACAAATCTGATGAGAAAAAGTATGCTTTCCTCCTTTAGGGACAAAACTTGAAGAGCAAAGCAGGGGAAGATTATGATATTTCTGTTGTCACTAACTATAGTGCAAGCCAGTCCCCAGTGAAAACAAATTCTTTCTGTGACCACTTCAGTATCCTCTGAGTGATCTGAAATCCCTCATCAATTTTGGGATTAGCAGGATAACGAAGACTCAGCTTTCTCCCAGTGTGCCTGCAATGTACCCAGAGGGTGCAGAATCTCTTTCAAGACATTTTCCAAATCTTTTCTAAAGATTACTGGGGCTGCACCAAAACCAAAATAGTGCCAGTGAAATAACTAGTCTTAGCTACAAAATTCTTCACCTTATCTCTGAATTGTTCAAGCTTTCCTTTGCAGCCATGTGACCTTGATCAACTTTTGTCAGCTATTTTTGAGAACCCCATACTGTAAAACCTGATTTTCACAGATATGTGTAACTAAATGAACTGTTAACCCTTGCTTTGAACTAAAATGATAGATTGCCATGATTACGGTCTTCACAAGAAGTACTTGTCTGAACTCTGTCTCATAAGATATATAAAAACAAAGGCTGTAACACCTCAGTCCTAATCCTCCTAACACCACAGCAACTTTAATATTCCTTTGCCTACATGTCCATATTTGCTCTCTTTACCTACAGCATTGAAGTGGGAGCTGACATTTAGCTGTTTATCTGTCATGATTCTCAAGAACATCTGGTGAAAATTTGGAATTTTGAACTTACTATGAATCTTTGAAGTTTCCATAATTTTTGATAAAAAATCAAAGATTTATGACAAATAAGAATACCAAAAATAAGTTTTCACAAGGGTTGTTTCAGAATAGATTCTTTTCAGAATCTCCCAACTTCATTCCAGATGCTATTTTTGGTTTTGTATTGAGAGAAATATTTTAACTTCACCTCATACCATACTATACATCTTACAGTCACTGCTTACCACTCCTAATACTGAGATGTTAAAAGATGACACTATATAATAGTTGAAATAGTCTATTCTATCTTTAAAGCCATTAAAGACAGCTGTTATTCAGTGCTGATTGAAACATCTTATCTCCTTTTATAGATCAAAGCGTATGATATGATACTGACATAGTGTGTCATTTGGATATTCTAAATAGATGGTCTTCTGATGATCCCTATGGATCTCAGATTTAAATTCCACTGGGAAGTAAATCCCATGATCCTGACTTTTTCTGTTTTTCACATAGTTGTAATACTTCTTTCAGAGGATAGGATCTTCCAGAGAAGTGTGAAGGATTCTAGTGTAAGGGCTTCCTAACACCTTAACTGACATTTTACTCATAGTTGGAGAGCCCAGTGAAATAACAGCTTGTACATGGTCTTGCACAAACCTCTCAAATGCGGAGAAAAAATGGACAATAAAATAAAAAGAGGCTGGATCAGTGACTGGATTTTCATGCAACCATAGTCCTCGGGCTGCATCAGGCTGCCTTGACTGAATTTCCCTCATAAAGGTGGTACTTTTGAAAGATCCAGGAAAAAAGAATTTAAGTTCTACAGGTGGAGAATAAGCTTCAGTTTTGCTTCCAAGTAAAATTAATGTTTCGAACACAGGCTGTATTTAGAAAAGTCCATGGGGTTAAAAATTGAAGGAATATCAAAATACTTTCAAACTATTGCTGTCCTAGCCAGCTTCCTACTATATTTAGTATACCTAACAAGGACACAGATAACTCAAGGTTAAATAGACTGTAAATCATATTACTTACATCTCAGATGCAAGTAAAGAAAAATGATACTGTCTTTTATTTTTTTTATTCAGGAATTTTCTTAGGGACCTGCGTAAGAAAAGCCAGTCACCAGACTCCAGCCTGGCTGGGTGTAATATTATTGCAAAGGGCTGATGGCTGAAAATGCTCCGGAAGAATGTGAGTAAACAACCATATTAATTCAACTTGTATAACTGTATATTCAGGATCCAGATGCTTGAGAGTGAACTATTAATGGCCGACTTGGCTTGTATATTTAATTGTATGTTGGATGTTTCATTCACTGTACTCTGCTATCCATTTGAACTTGAGGCACAAACACAAATGGGATACTTATTTTAATGTAATAAATGGAGACAATGAATAACAAACATACTACAGTCTCCTGCTTCCCCACTGTTTTCCAAGAACAGAAGTCTCCTGAGTAGGACACTTTTCTCTTATTTTCTAATCAGCCACATTTGTGGTTAGTTGAGCTGTTTCCATTTGCTACCATTTATTTTTATTATGCTTGCTCCCCAATATGAGAGAGAGATTCTGTGGGGGAAGTGTGGGAAGAGAGAAAGAGAGTTAAGGGGGAGAGACAGACAGACAAAAAATAGATAATATCATATTGCAGAATTGCTGGCTCCCTGCTGTCACAGCTTTAGCTCTAAACTGGTACCATATCCTGAAAACTGACCTACTATTTTTTACTATATGAGTTGTGTAGAGTAAGGAATTTAGCTCAATTGAGAAATAAAAAACTTTCCACTGTGACAAGCATTAATGTTTCGTTGAAGTATGCCCGCTGTGTCCAATAAGATAATTCATAAGATAAAGGCAGTGTCATTGACACAAGCTTTTGTGTTTCAAAAGTCAAAGAACCACCCTGAAATATATTTTTAAAATATGCCTCGTAAGATTTAGCCACAATAAGAACATTTAATTGCATTACTTCAGTATTGTGTGCAGACATGGACATTTGCAACTTCATAACATGCCAGCTCTTGTAGAAGTAAATAAGTTCTGCATGTTCCTTGTATAATTATTTTAGTATTCTGTAGGTAGCAAACATCATAAATAAATAGTTGTGGAAATTTGGTTGAATACTGGCTGCAATTGAGTCATTTGGACTGAAAGTCGCTTTTCATTCACTTCCTGTGAAACTTAACATTCATTTTATCTGCAAAGTTATTTATGGGATGAGAAGCTGTCATGGTTATGTGCTCACAGAAGTGCTCATGCCAGAGGTATGCAGTGGTCATTAGAAACACTTCTGTGGGTTTGGGAACCATCCAGTGGGGACCAATAGGTAACTCACATAGAGAAAATAGAGATACGTTTGCTGAGTCAATTGCTCCCTAATAATAGTTCTCTGCTCTAGCGGCTTATCCCTTGCTTTGCACGTATTGCTGGTTAGGCTTGGGTTACACATAAACACAAATGTCATGACCCGCGTGTGTCAAAAAACTTAGAAGATACTATCCTTGGAAATGCAGCTTTAAGCTCTATTTTCATAAATACAGGGAAGCAAAAATAGAATCACCATGGATAAACGCACGGAGATGTGAAATCCTCATTGAGTGCGATGGGGCCCTGAGGCTGTAGCATCAACCGAACCTGCCTCTTGGTGTTTTGAAGGGCTGGTTACTACCTGGGCCTAAAATCCTGTGGCTGCCTGGGCATTTGTGTAGAGATTTTTCTCTAAGGAAGGGCCTTATTGTAACCTGTTTTTGCATGATCTGATTACATCATCAGCTCTCAGGAGAAAGGAGATGATATATTTGTACTCTGAATTTCTAATCAAGGATCACTGTTCAAATGAATTGAGAATGACTAACAAAAATATAGATAGATAGATAGATAAGTAGTTCATTGATGGTTTGACTGATCAATCACTGGTACATCAGAGCACCCAGAAGAAAATCATGGAAACACCCACTGCATATGTATACAAGTACCACACAAGTGTGATCATGAGTTCTTTGAGGTAGCGATCTTATTTTAGGTGGCACAAAACAGGGAGCATAACCTGGAGGAGAGATAGGTGGAATGGGAGTTTGGAAGGACAAGAGTAATGGTGAAATTAACAGATTGTCCTCAAAGAATGTCAGATACAATTGATACAGCTCACATAATACAATCTTGTGTTGTAAGAAGCACAATACTCACCTTTGCACAAATAGTGCAATCCTGCCATGTTGCAAGAAAATCTAAGAGTAGAGGCAGATCTAAAAGAAATTTAATACAGCTCTTACATCTAAGGAGTACGGAACTAAGACAGATGTTGATGGGGCATAGGACTGAGGTGTCTGAGAGACAAGTGTTGAGCTGATTACTGTTATTGCATCTGCAGAGACATTACTGTTTTTCTTCCAGATACTACTGTGCAGACAATTGCATAGACTTTATTAAACACTGTTCCAAGACAATCCCAATTTATTAGTGTAAACACTGTCATTTGCATTCTGTTAGCTTTCATAAGGTTCAAAGCAAAACTTTGTGATCTGGGAAAAAGCAACAATTCTCAGAGAGCGTCAGAACTTTGATCATGGATATCTTAAATGAGCAGTAGTACTCCATATTGACAGTTTGGTTTTTTTTTTCAGGAGGTAGGGGTGGGCATGGTGGAAGCTCAACCTTTGAGTTGAAATTACCAGAGATACTATTTTATACCATCTTGCTTTCTTTAAAACATACTACTGTCAAAAGAAATGTCTCTGATAGTCCCTCAGAAACTTCATGCAAAGCAAACATTGCAGTTCGTGAGACTACTATCAGGAGTCTCTCTGGCTCTTCAATAGGTCTTCTATGTAATCCTATGCACATCACTTCATCCCATTGATTTCTTTCTTCTGCTATGATTTTTTTTTCACCAGTCTATTTAGATTGAAGGTACTGATACAGGAATTGTTTAATCATGGGGTCCTGATTACTGCAATTACTACCACCCTGTAGAAAAGTCTCTGCACAAAGCACAACTTACTCAGCTGATAAAAAAGATGACTGGGAAGAAGAGCAAATTAGATTTTAATATATTCATCTTTTCATAATGCATATTTGAAGAAATACATTGCCTGTGGTGTTTATGTAGTTATCTCTCTGCCATTTTCTAAAGCTGGGATAAGGAGGTTGGTATGTTTTGTAAGTATGGCTTTCTCTTTACAGATTTTAACCTTGTAATTTCAGATAAGTGTTGAGATAGCATGAAGTTTTGAGCCCTCCATACTTGGTGGAAAACTAGAAAACATTTTCATAGGTACTAAGACCCCAAGGAAACATTTGGATGACCTAAAATCTCTGATAATACAGGTCCTCAACTTGTATTCTATAATTGTTCCCAACAGTGTGTCACTGTATCTCTATTGTCTGTATCAAACTGGATCCAATAAAATCATAAGTAAGAA
Organism: Burhinus bistriatus; assembly: GCA_013397275.1. Taxonomy (NCBI): domain Eukaryota; kingdom Metazoa; phylum Chordata; class Aves; order Charadriiformes; family Burhinidae; genus Burhinus; species Burhinus bistriatus. Next base: position 1,462,233 of record VYXH01005431.1, read on the forward strand.
TACTGTTTGAAGTATTTAAATCCTTTAAAAAGCATGTGGTTTTGTTCCAAAGAACAAAAAGTGTGGCTAGTCTATCATACTCCAAGAGAAATTAATCCAGAAATTTAATGATGGTCACAGGGAAAGAGAGAGGCTTTGTTTTTAATTCAGATTTGCCTAGTCTGTATTTCCAATCCTACTTCAAGGTGCAATGGCTTTCTTAAAGTAAGTGAGTGACAATGGAAGTATCAGAGCTGCTATTTATTCTTAGCTATATAGTCCCATCTACTGTGCTATAGCCTAGCTGTCTAATGTTTTTACCACATACCGGTAGTCGTTATTTATTGTGACACAGATCTCTGCTTCTAGTTCCTGAAATACTTCAGCAAAACAGACTCCTGCATCCTTAATATATTCTTCTAGTCAAGTAAAATAGAAGTCACTCTTTCTGTAGAAGTTATGAATTTATGGTTTTTGTATATCAGTTCATGTAACATTAGAATCTCATAAGGCACATACAGATTATGCCAAGATTAGGAAGTACTACAGATCGATAAGAGTGAATCTATTGAGTAATTGGTCCCCTCATCTGGTGCTAAGGACTCGATGCCCATGTTACATGTTTTGGGATTTGTTATTTCAGTCTACCTCTAGCTTGGTTCAGTGGACTGAATGCCCATACTCCTGGAGCATATAATTGTTTAGTTTCATCCAAAGGAATCCAGGTTCAGAAGCCTAAAAACTTTGCTTGCCAAAGTACAGCAAAAGGGGACGATCAGGAGACTGACTTCAACACTCCTAATCTGAACAAAATTACTATGTAAACGCCCTTATTGTTTTCCCATTACATTTCAGGTACCGCAAAAAACCCTTAGTGTCTGAAAACATGTGCTGGTAAGGCGAATGCTGCGAGAGTTGCCATAAATCAACTGTCCATGGCAAAGAATCAAAATAACCTTTTCTTATACCAGAGAAGGCAGGCTGCTTTCTGTGTTACTTACTTTTTAGCTTTGACGAAGAAATAAACAAAGCATTAAGCCAGACTACCAGCTTCCCCCAAAGGTCATACCTGCCAGTAACATCTTGGGGGGGTGAATTTCTCAGTAGATCATGAACAAACCTGTGCTGTAAACATCAAGATCCCTTCAGATGTTAAAACTGAAAATGTTGGAGATTTTGTGGAATTATGAACTCCCAACAATGAAGTGAGTTTGATGCCTGGCAGGTTAACAATGCAGCATGCTAGTAAGTCTCAATAACACTGCGTTAATTGTGCTCTTTCTGGTATATCCCTAAAATTCCAAAGATTTTAAGCTAAGCCCACTCCACCCTGGTCTGCAGGCTGCTTGCGTAGGCTGCCTGAGAATAACCATACCACCTCTGCCTGTGATTCTCGTACATTAAGCAGAGTCTGGTGGGTCATAGCTTCAAGAAAAATATGAAAGCAAATAAACGGTTTGGTGCTGGAGGCCTTAGACAGGAGGTTGGAAATCTGGATTCATCCTCTTGCTCTGCCACAGGTTTTCATGTGAATCCTGGATCCAAACCCTTAAAGGAGATTTAAGTTTCCTTTCATGCTCACACTAGAGGTTTCTTCTCTTTTTGAAGAAAAAATTAGCAGACTTAGACCTTAGCTGCATCAGTCTCTAGTAGAAATAGGGAAGAATAAACACCACTCTGCAAGAAGCAGTGTTGAGGTCTATTTAGTAGCACCTCTTCCCAGGAGTCCCTTTGTGTCTCTCCTATGCTGGCTTGACTTGGGGATTTTGTCCTCTTTCAGAGGAGATTTTAGGCTGACACTCTCATAACTCTTGACTTTAGAAATTTCATGCATTTTTCACAGGACGAGAGGTGTCATTGGGTCATTTGGCTTATTTACAGCCCTGCAATGCTGCATCTACTGGTGACTAAGTCATCAGAAGACACTCACAGCTCCTTGCAAACTTTGAGGAAATTCTCTTCACCAGGGCCATAATGGCAACAAGGAGGGAGACTAGAAAGGATACAGAGTAGTCCAGAAATTTAGTGACATGCAGAATATAAAAACATGAAAGGAAGGGATGTATCAGTTGTCAAGGCTCTATTATCTGGACTGTCCCTTTCTAAGCTAAGGGTGATGGTATCATCTTGACCAGCAGCTAAATAATTACTTTATAAAAAGCCTGCCTTCTAGTTTGGCTCAGAAAACTAGAATTTCATTTATTTGTGCATCCAAAATTCTCATAATAAAAAGTTGATGTGATTTACTTTCTTCAACTGTACTGGGCTATTCACAGACACTCAGACAACTGCCCCTTTTTTTTAGTGTTTCAAGGATGCCTGTAGTTTGCTAGGCACGTGGTGAAAGATGTTGTCCAAAAATGTTGTTATAAAGCTAGAGCAGTGGCCCTTCTAGCCAGAGTGGCTAACCAATAGTTGTTTTTGCTGGAATATTTTAATTAGGAGAAAAAATGGTGCTAGACTTGGGTGTCTTTGAAGGAGCTCTACTTAGAACAGAAACAATACTACTAAATTCTAGCAGTGGAAAGCACAAATGGAGCAGAAATGTTGCACCTCTAATGTGGTTGGAACAGCAGAAAAAGTTCTTGCCTCCTACCAAGTTCTGAGGCTGAGGAATATGGCAAAAACATACAAAATCCTTCTCTCTTGGACATACAACGTAACAAACACTTTCTTAGCCTTCAGCCAACACCTCCACCCTAAAGCCCACTGTCTCCAGACAGGCTTTTGCAAGCTTTTCTGAAGCTCCATTCTTTCCCTACTTCTCTGTTCTCCAAATGAGAAGCTTCTTTTCTGCATATACAGTTGAGTAAAACAATATTAAGCAACATCTTTCCACACAGACCATTGGAATTGGCACTATACTTGGGTTTGTATTTGTGGAAACATAGCCTTAGCTCTCTTTTTCAGCTACCTAAAAAGCAGGCTGAATTCATTAGTTCTGGTGAAAGATAAATACACCTTAGCTTTCATTTTTTCTTCTAATAGGTCTAAAAGGGCCACACCTAGATCATCTATTCAAACAAAAAGAAAGAGAAATAATTTAATAGATTATCAATGATGAAAAATAAAGCACTGATATATATGCAGTTTTTTCTGGAAGTGCTTCACCTTATCATAATTCAGTTCCTGTACAAATGACTTTTTTGAGTGTGTTCCAAGCCCCATGGTAGTTTTTCTTTTAGTTACCAAGGAAGGGCCGTGCCCAGTGTAGCCCTGAGAAGAAACTGTAATCTCTGTAAAATTTGCTAGCCAGAATGTATTCTGTCCTTACTATTCACTATTTTATGACACTATCTCTCTTTACTGGAAAATCCTGCAGCAACTCTTCCAATTTTCAGTGGAGAGAAAGATTTAAAAAAATGCCTAGAAGCTCTATCCTACAAGCTTCTTAAATTTTGGATTTGTTTCTCTGGAGGTTTTCCAGAGGGAAAACAAGACAGATACTTTTAGTATATGCCCAAATGTAAGCACTGGACTACATTTTACATAACACAGGCCTATTTTCTATAAACTGTCTAGAAAAAAGGAGCACAATACTTAACAGGCAGTTAAAACTCTATAATTATGGTTAATGTTTCCACTATCCAAGAAGAGTCATGCAAATCCAGGATCCATACAACCTCTCGGTTTTCAGATCTGTGTTTAAATTTAACTGGCATGAGAATTTCTGCAGATTTAATTCATTCATGCCAATGCCATTTCCACAGTCTTTTGGTATCTGAATGAGTAAGTAGCAGCCAATATTTGCATGTAGCTGCAGTCCTGTATGCCCTTTCTGAAAAATACCTTAGCACTTTGACAACTACATGTTGCAAGAAAACTTCTTAAAATACCAGTGCATATGGGGCACTTGTCCCTTAAGACAGACTGTCTTTGGCAACACGAGCACTGCCCTTCCTGCACCAATAGCTCTTGCTGAACCTGTAGACTTCATACACTATAGATGATATCTTTCCTTTATTTGGATAAGGTCTTTTAGCTAGAAACTTCCAAACATTTTACAGCCATCCTAGGAAGAGTATCCCTTTTCAACATCTCTGGTACAACCACCTGATAGTCTGTCTTATTGTTGCTACTTTTGCCTCATTTCTTATAATTTTACCTTAACTCCTGTGTCCCCCGGAAACCCTGAGATCCTGATGGGATGCTGAATTTGATAGCAGTTGCCTTAGCCAACAAATCTGCTAGTCTCACACTGTGTGATTAAATATATCACTTTTTTTAAATTTATGTGGGAAAAAAAATCCGTTTCATGATGCAAGTGCTCTGTCAGAGCATCTTAGATATAACTCTGATTGCTGAGACGAACAGTCTGGTCTTAGGCTAGGATCAGTGACAGGTTTTAGCCAAATACAACCACCATACTACATCCTTGCAGTGCTTATATTGAACACTGGACTTATTCTGTGAAAGCAACATGAAACACAAATCATATCAGGTGCACCTGGGAGTAGCCCTGGATCAGACTGTGAATTTTCAAGGACATCTAAACAAAACAGCTGCAAAAGCAAGGGCATCTGTGAAGTAGATTAGCTGGCTTAGTATAGGGTGCCTAAACACAAACCTTTCTAACATCCGTACCAGCCATCTGTTACTCAGCCATTCTAGCCTGCTACTGATTGTCACACACAAAGCTGGATGATAGCCAGTTCTATTTAATCATGCTTTATATCATAAACCTTCTGATCCAATCTTTTCCCATCTCTTCTAATGCTTTATAACATACCATCACTGCACATGTGGTGTGAGCACATAACAGCCAGCTCTGCAAAGGAAGTCCCAGACTATCATTTTACATGGATCCATTCAGCTCATCCAGACTGCCTTAGGAATCTGTGGAATCTTACTGTTAACAGGAATGGTCTTTATTAGCAGTAACTAACTTGTAAGTTTGTTCAGTAGCAAACATAAACCTGACTTTAACCTGTCACATACGGGCCCTGGCAAATAGTCACGCCAAGATTTCTTTAGAGCCTACAATTCTATGTGGTCCTCTCAATGACTACAACAAATTAGAAGTCTGTATTGACAAGACATATATTAACCTAAAAAAGAAGAGAAAGGTTGCTCGAAATCACCCCAACCAGCTTCAACAATGCATGGAGAATACCAAATTGCATTTATACAATTGAGGCAGCTAGTTACCATTTTCTTTGTTAAAGACTGCGTTTGCTTCCAATGCATTGCTACAGGAGTCCAATCTCTGAAGAATGGTCTGAACTTTTTTTGCAAGCTGCTTAACTGATCTTGATCTTAGTTATACCAGTGCCATGAACACTAATGGAGACTGATAACAGGGAAGTATTGAAGCAGAGAAAGTAGTTTATGGTAATACACTGGAGAAAAGCTCAAGTGCAGTGAATGTAACATGTAATCCACTAGTTAGTCTGTTTACCTTGTACTGGACACAATCTTTACTTGTGGCACATTTAAATGCTTTTTAGCAGGTTGGCCTATCAAAAAAATTGTAATAGGATCGTGTGTACATGCGTATCTTTTAATGAGAATTTAAGAGAACAATATCATGTAAAGCAATTAGCAATTAGCAAAGTATTAGCAAGCTGGTACAAGACCAGCATATTTAGATTTTATACGTCGGAAAACCAAAAAAAGGTATTCTATTTCCTACATGCCCCTTTCTGCGCACAACCCGGGTTGCCACATGCCTGTGTCTTGTTTCAGGGTGAGCCAGGGAGCTGCTTGTGTAGGGCTGGCACGCAGGTGCAATATGCTTCCCAGTTCCATGGTTTGTGGTGCCAGACTTGATGTAAGCCAGGGGGAAGAGGGAAGTAAGCTCCAGAAAGATTTTACCAAGTTATAAATTTCTGGTGGGAAATGGGCCTCTCTATCCCCAAGGTAAGAGCCACAATTGATCCTTACAATAATAAAGATTTGGAGATATCACTTCTTTTTATAGTCAGTCAGCCAAGTTAAGTCTGTAATCAAAATTTATGTACAGTGCCATATGAGCCTTTTCCAATTCTGGGATCTATAAAAAGCATCTCAGTACTATCATCTGTTATGATAATATTAAATCTTTTGGCAAATGGTCTGGGGAGCAGAAGGAGAGATGTTTCAGAAGAAGGAGAGATGCTTCGGAAGATAGTAGAAGGAGACAATGATCTTTTCTGCTAATCATATTTGCAGATTTGTTCAGCCCTCCTGCATGCAAGAAGCTGCGTGGCAGCATATGAAATTGCCTCTCTTAAGACAGTTCCCTGCCCTCACACACTTCCCTTCCCTGACCCAGAGACACCAGTGATCCCAGACATAGAGGAGAGCTAGTCCTCTCCAGCGCTTTGCTGGGCAGAGTAAGGAGTGCCCTCCAGCAGGGGAGGCAACGGAGGCAAAGATCTGCCTTGCGGTGGTGAGCGATGTGTAGAGAACCCTGTCCTTTCCCTACTCTGGAGCAGGGGCAGCGGAGGCTGAGGCATTGCTGGCTGTTGGGGCTCAGGCCAGGCCTCTTCTGAAGCACCTGGTTAGACGGAGAGGTGGTATCAGTGAAACAGGTGAAACAATTATGGTAGAACTGGCACCTCGAATTTTTTCCTTTTCAATACTCCCAATGCTCACATGCCATCAAATGTAACTTATTTCATGTAGCCCCTTTTCCATTCATTATAGACACATGAACAAGATACATGCTTATGTATTTTATTGCAAAGGACTGCAACACCAGCTGAGTGTTACAGGAGCCATTACAGTCCACTCGTGTCCTCAGAAACAGAAAAAGACCTCTGATGGACAACACCACACTCCTCTTCAAGAAGTGTCTTTATAAATCTACCCTAAAGACTCAGAGGTACAATCAGACGGCTAATTAGACCTTTGACAAACACTGAAAGTACTTTTACTGCATATGAAGATTAAATAAGATGTGCTTTGTCAAGTTTTTTTCTATTTAAGTGGACTGGATGAAAGACAGGAAGTTTCTCAAGTCTTGTATTTTTGTACAGTAGATTAGAGAAGAGTTAGTTCCGAATTTCCACTTAAAATGTCCCTTGGAATGCATAGCTAATTTCCTGCAGACATGATTCTTAGGCTTTTATGTAGCGTTGCAATAAATCTCTCAAAAATCTGTCCAGATAACTTTCAGGCATAGGATTTTTTCCTTCCTTTTCTTTTTTGAGTTGTCTTTTTGAATATAGGCATCAAGGTAAAGTCACAATGAGGAACTTACTGCAGTTCTGCTAGATAATCACTTACAACTTTTGACACAGACTTTCTGTATCAAAAGTTGTAAGAATATTACACAAGATAAAATGCAGTCAATAATGTAGAAGACCTCCATAACAGCACTCACTAATACGGAATTTATCAGAAAAGGTACGAGGGGTTACATACTAAACAACTGTGTTAGGAGTTTGGGATGCCTGTGGTCCTAGACATCTCTATTTTCTCCTGGAAAACCATAACGTAATAGAGCTGCAACACGGAAATCTCATGAGCCATTTACACAGCTTCACTGCATGAATCCTGTGATAGCGTAACCATGGGATTCCCCAAACTGGATTCCTGCAAACATTATGGTCAAGTCCGACTGAGGCTCAGAAATCATAACGAGTGGAGAATCAGGCACCTTAATGCGGACGCTTTCTGTGTTATACCCTTTTCATTTCCCCCTAGCATTCAGAATTGTTGCATTAGTGTATATCTCTGCCTATATTTCTTTTGGTATCCACTTGCCTTTACTAGTTTCCTACTCTGGCTTGTCCTTTTACTGTGAGATTTGGTGAAGAACAGTTCTACATTTTGTTTATCTACTCTCTTCACAATTGTGTAAACTTTGATCGTATCCTGCCCCAGCCTTCTGCTCTGCAGCCTAGAAACCCAGCTGGCTTAGTCCCTCTGCAGAAGGCAGCTGCTTTACCCCTAAAGCGTTTTAGTTGAAGTCTGCACCTTTGACTTCACTGTCCCAGTGTCTTGAAGACCAGAGCTGCACATAGTAATCAAGACAAGGGTGTACATCATTTTGTACAATGGCAACATTACTTCTCCAGTCTTCGTCTCATTACTCAACAACATCTTCTTGCCATTGCAAATTGAACAATGATTACTGAGGATTTTAAGTGGTGACTCAAAAACCTCTTTCCTCAGCTCTAACTTCCAAATTCAGCATTGTATATCTATCCTTAGAAGCATTACCTTCCATTTATCTACATCTACTCTCTGTTCAGTGGCTCACTCAGTTTTGCAAGGCCCTTCTGGAGTTCATCGCCATAAGTATGGCATCTGACTACACAAAAGTTCGGAGTTCCAGCGTTTATCTTCCCAAGTAATCATTACGCATAATGCAGCCCTGCTTTCCTGGAGATGGCTGAACACCTGCCTGCCAATGGGAAGCAGTGAATTAGTTCTTTGTTTTACTTTGCATGCTTGTGTGGCTTTTGCTTTACCTATTAAACTGTCTTAATCTCAACTCATGAGCTTTTTCTCAGTTTTACTCTTCCTATTCTCTCCCCCGTCCAAACTGGGGGGAGTGAACGAGTGGCTGTGTAGTTCTAGCTGCCATCTGGGTTTAAACCACAACATTCAGCAACTACTATATCATCCATTTGCTGTTTCTGCTTTTCTTATCTTGAATGCCTTCAGTTCATGTGCCTTCTCTCACTTTTTAACAACAATCTTCTTAGTAAAACTGAGCTAAGGTTACACAGTTGTGGGGCATGAAACTGCTTCTTCAGTAGTCTTTGGTATGGAATCTCTTTGAATATCCAAGTTTTGGATGTCCAGTGGCTTCTCTTTACCCGTGTGCTTATTGACACATTCAGGGAGTGCCAACTGGCTGATGTAGCGAGGTTGCCTTTTACACAAACCATGCTGACTGCTTTCCAACAGCCTGTTGCTCTTGGAAAGGATTCATGTGCTCCTTCATCTTATTTTCTGTTATAGATGGTACTATCTCATGGAAGGAAGACAGAGTTGCTGGGCTGCAGTTTCCAGGATCTCCCCCACAGCCTTGTTTCCAGATGGGAAGTACACTAGCAAGTTGCCAGTCTTTTGGCAGAGTAGCGGTTTGTAATGATAGATGACACAACCCGGCTAGCAGATCTGGAATTTTACATTTGAGTTTCTTCAGTATTCACCCAGTCCTATTGACATCTAAAATGTCAATTTCATCTGGTAATTCCTGTACCTGTACTTCATATTCTTCTGACCCATCTGCTACAAAAATAATTAAATATAAGCTTCTCCTCAGAGTGTTCAACAGTTAGGCCTGATGCAAAAATTTGTTGAGCTTCTCTGTTACGATGTTATGTTCCCTGAGTACTTTGTTTTAAAATTTGTTAGTATACAGTTCCACTGATTCCCTAGCTGGTTTTCTTTTCTGATGTAAAGAGATTTTGCTAATAATATCAACATCCTTTGAAAGAGCCTCTTCAAACTCTTTTTTTTTTTTCGTTCTCATAATTTCCTGTTTACATGTGACCTGCCACATTTTACAGGCATTCCTGTTTCCTTCATTTGACAAGATATCTAATTCTTACACACTGAACTTTTTCCAGGGATAGCCTCCACATCTTTTCCACTGAGGCACTCGGGTTTTTAATTGTGTTTTATTTTTGGATGAGCTTTATTTCCTCTTTAATTATGGCACACATTTTACCTGGGCTGTTAACATAGTATTAATAAATCAGGAAGAAGCATATCCCTAGTATAAGTAGAGCTGCAGTAGAAGAAAAAGAACGAGGAAGAGAAAGGGAAGGAGGGAAAATGTTTAGCATGCTAGCATATTTCTTGAAACACATGCTTTTTTTAAGTAGAGTTTATGTAGATGTCATAGTGAAATATCTAATGGCAACACAGTTATTTCTGAGTTCACAGCTCATTATCTAGAAGACAAGTGTCTCCTCATATAAAAAGGAGTTGGAAAAATAAAAGTTGATCTGGAAGGCATATTGAATTTGTTTTATTTTCATCTAAGCAAAGTTATTGTTTACAGTAAATCTATATTGTTTTCTGCCAGCTGAGGACCATTTCTTTTTCTTTTGTTAGGGATAGCTCTCATAATAAATGGGACTGCAATATGCTAAATAGGTAAAAAAAAAGCAATTTATTAGGAAAAAAGTAGTTATCCAATTGTTTTTAATGATAAAATAGACTTTCTTAAGCATTCCAAGGATACCAGGTATGGTAACATAGAATAAAGCCCTTTTTGGTTGTTCTATAAATGTATTGAATATTTTGATGCCACATGACTACGTAATCTTTTTCTTTCCACACATGTATTCACTTTTTAAGCTTTTATTGCACATTTTTGACTAGTAGGCATGAAGCAGACTCTTAAAAGCTCCTGTAAATTAAACTTGTCGCAGAAGTTGACTTCAGGTTACGTATTCACAGCTCACAGACTCTTTGTGCTTGAGCTTAGTGAATGTGGTTAGCGACACACTCCGTGGGCCTTTAAATATATGTCTGTGATATATGGTTATAACCATTACTGTTCAGAATTTGGTGTTTAATGGCCTCTGATCTGACCCCCTAATTGCAAAGGTGATAATTTTTTAAGCATGTCCAAATTGCTGAAATATAAGATGTTCAATATATCTGTTGGTGTCCTGTGGTGTGGATGTAGTAAGTATCCAACAAGTAACCAGCTGTTGAACCTTTCTTGTATGCTTCACTAATGACTTGCTGCATTCATGGAGAGCCATATATATGTTATGTTTTCATGTAGGCATTTGCTGAACTAGGCCTCACTGGGGTGTGAGCTATCTCAAAAACAGATAAGAACAGAACTACTTTTATCAATCTATTTTATTTGATGAGAGCAGGTGGTAAAAAATTTTTTTCCATAGATCAAATGAGGAACTGGCAGAGGTTTTAATGGTTGTTTTATGACTTGATTTATCATTCATCCCAGCCGTACTTGACTTCAGAGGAAAATTTGGAAATCTCCTACTTACCATCTCAGCTCTCCAACTGGTCAACTCATTGTCACTCAGCTGACAAAGTCCCTCCTCACCTCAGCAGTCTCTAGGTACTAAAAAAGTAATTTGGATACACAAGCAGCTGCTTAAATTGGCCAGGAAGGAGCAATTCTGTGCAGCTAGGACCTGGACTGAAGTGTACAGACATGGAGAGTTTCTACCCTTGTCCAAGCTCCAGAATTATCCTAGTTCCTTTCAAATCCACAGCTTACTGCCTGGTCCTGAATTTTTGTAATCACTGTTCTATACAGGCCTTTTGCCTGGGATACTCCCCAAATGGGCTGTTATTCTTGCACACCAGATACTGCTGCAGGCTGCTATGCAATGTTTTGAGAGCTCTGCCTTCTCTCTCTGTCCAGACTGGATTCCGATTACAAATCAACAAATGTTAGAGATGAGGCAGTTACTTGAAAATTAAATGTGGTCCTCATGTGGCCACACATGAATTCTGTAATATTTCCTACTATAAGCTTATGCCTGAAATTATAATTAATTCAACGTAGCCATAAAGACATATGATGCACAGACGGAATGTACCAGTACTGAACAGAAAAAAAAATGCCATTCAATATCATGTCTTTTATGGGCAACTGGTAACAATCTACATGATACAATGATAACATGGTCCATCTACAAAACATATGGTGGACTTGACAGCCATTTATCTTGCCATGCTTTTTAAAATCCCTGTCTTGGGATACAGAAACTTGAAATATCCTCCATTAAGTAAAAATAAGGGAAAGAATACTCTTAAAGGCAAAAAGTCAGGAACTTTGCCCTTTATTGGTGACCTTTAAAGACAGAACTAATAAATGGTTCTGAAAGAGTAGCACTCAGGTGACCTCAGTGATCCTTTCTCTTAAATGTCACTTGATGAAAAAGAATCACAGTATATTTCCAGGTTCATAGAGTAAAAATAGGACTGTAATAATATGTTCAAGTTAATATGCTGTTACAGAAATATGACACCATATTACAATTATTAATACACGTCTGATTCCAGAAACCCTCTATATTTTCTAACTTAGAAGCAATCTCTTCTGTATACTTCGCTACTGTATACTTCTAGCTTGCTTACACATTACTTAATTTCTTCCTTGACTAACAATGCTGATTTGATTCTCAGATGGACGGTTTTTAGCAACTGGTTTTAGATTTAATATTAAAGCTATATAATTTATACATTAACAGTCTAAATGTTCACCTGGATCTCCCAGGTGAGCGAGAAAGGGACATTTGGATTTTTATGATATGCCAACTGCTTTGCTAATGACAATGAATTGATTTCTCACATATGTAACACCCGACAAGTCAGTACTCCTTGTGTCCCTAAATCCTTCAGAAACAGACCTAGATTTGTATTGATTTGTTTTTCCATTTAGCACCTTCTCTGCACAAATGCATTTCAGCCAAAGAATTGCCAATAAGTCTTTGATATTCATTATTTGCAGGTTGAATATGTGGTTATAGCTACAGCTTATCCAGTTCAGTTTAGATTAGGAGTGCACTTTTAAAATCACTCATACAGTTTTCCCACTTTTTGTGCTTTGGTTCACAGAGCAAATTGGGTTCAGAGTACATGAGCTGGACTGCTTATTGATGAAGCTAAATTAGAAGATGATGCAGGGGCACAGGAGAGGCAGGATGGCTATAGCGTGAGAACTGCACAGAGAGAGAGGCACATTTTAACTTCCCGCTGCAAATTCCCCAGGAAGTACAGAACTGTGCCCTGTTCTGGGCACTTTGGCCTTCCCTGGAGTCCCCCAGGTCACAGGTAAAAGTCAACACAGGGAGATGTCAAATAAAGGCCAGGGATGGAGGTACAGGGTAGTTAAAGGGACTTTTTCCACCATTTCAGTAGCTGGGGAGGAAAACAACACCACCTTTACCCATCTTAGGCTCTGCAAGTATCAAGGCCACAAATCCTTTAGCCTTAGAGCTGTAACTACTAAAGAAATTTCAGATACATTGGTGAGAGGTAGAGAGATGTCTTTTGTTTGGCAGGAATACCAGCAAGGTCTCTGCTTTAGCTAAAAAGAAAATCTTGCATTATTGGGAAAAATTGTTGGCGTGGATTCCTTTTGTTTTAAAGGAATAAGTAGCCCCTCGAGTAAAAGATGTGATAAGAGACTAAATTTGGATCTCCAATTGCAGACAGCTGTGAAATAAGTCACAAGTGAAATGACTTTGGCATTGTTAATTCTTGAAAACAGATACAAGCTGAACATTGAACATGCCTGACTTCAGCACCTAATTTTTCACTCCATCTCTGTTTTCTGGGAGTCCTTAAACAGAGCAACTTCAATTTTAAATTTACAGTCTCCTGCCAAGAACTGATTGAAAAAATATGGTTTACAAATAACACTCTTGGTATATTTTTAAGAGTAAAAACTAACTTTAATGTAGAATAACTATTATACGATGAATTACATTTTATAACATTCCTTTGAATAGTTTTGAAAACAAAAATCTTCATAATCTGCAGAAATTATTTTCTGCTAAATTACTTATTATCTATCTCTCTTGTTAGATATGTTTTGGTGCATTTCTGAGCAGCAAAAATTAAGATTTTAGAACCGTATTACAAGATAAAATATAGATGCTGGCAAAGAAAATTATATTTTCATGTACATAGCTTTTTTTTAACTTAGATTTCTTGAATTACCTGTGAAGCATGGGCTAGCAGCTTACCACCACCACCACCGTTGGCTAATTACCTTTTATTAGGATTTTAATTTCTTTTCTCTTTTCGCTTTTCTCTTACTGACCATGAATACTTCAAGAATCTGTGAGCTTGAGTAGCTCCTTTCCTCTTCAAGTTCATCTTGGCCAAATCATTCTAGTGTGCTTCTGACAGAAGACAGTTCAGTGTGCAGGGAATTTACTTAGGAGCTACAAGATCTCTGTTCTGCTCATTACTCTACCCCAAGTGGCCACTGGACAACTTACTTGATCCTAATAGGCAAAATGAGGACAGTAACCCTTCCCGCACACCAGTGTACAGGAAGATAGTAAAGACATTCGAAGACAACTGCCTTCTCAATCCTTCCCAAACTCAACTTAAGACTCCTTTACCCAACCTAGTGTTCGTGGTCAGCTGCTAGTCACCAGTGGGAGCAGATAATCCACACCGCAGAAGCCAAGATCCAGTAAATCCATGTCTTTGGAAGGTCAAAATATATTTCAAACCACAAAAGGCGTGAATTTTACTCTAGCACAAGAGGTGGGTTTTAGGACTGTGGCACTAATTCAACCAGTGGAGCAGCAGTATTTTCGTCTGAGGAAGCACCTTTCAGAGCAAATATCACTGCAACTAACACCTTTGACAGTGGTTTTACAAAAGGAGACAGATGTGGCCAGATGCCTTTTCTGAGCAAAACCCACTGAGGAGCGGGAAGCCTTATCTCCTTCAGTTGTGCCCACTTGACTCCTTCTTGTCAACGAATCCCTTTCCCTTATCAAACCTGTTTTGGTTTTCAGGGGATTTGACCTTTCTGAATTATACACAGAACTCTTGTGTAAGAGCCCTTATATCAGTGTGTTTACCATCTGTTCTCCCTTTTCAAATGCAGACATGTGTTACTGTTTATCCACTATGTGTCACCAGTTTACTACAACAAATTCAGTCAAGTGGAAATCAGGTCAAGGTGAAATTTATTTCAGGCACTTTTGTTCCACTTCCTTTTACAGTTTGCCACATGCTAATCATATGAATTCTGAACGAGGATCAAAAAAATAAATAAAATTATATTCTGGCTTCTGACTGACATTTTCAATGGATTGTTTCATTCACCTTTTGGAAAATCTCATACTGTACTTGGCTTCACTGAAAAATGTAGCTGCTGGAAATTTTTAGCAGATTGTTGGACAATACAGAGGGTGAAAGCTGAATCCTTAATGTAAAACCAAAAAAAAGGAGGTATGTTCTTTGTATTTTAACGCTATACATTGGGGAGAGAAGTTGTATACTTCCCCTCCTTTCCCCATGTGTACTGAATGAGAGGGATGTGATGCCAAATCCTGCAAAAAATGTCCACACCCACTGTGTAAAGACTTGCCACCACCCTAAAGATAATGCAAATTTTCCTTTGATTCCCTGGAAATAAGTCCGTGTTTTGCCTTTATGTTATTGAACAATAAAACATTATTAGATAGAATTGTTATTAATTATAATTCTCTGCGAATGGGGCATAAAGATGGGTTCAGGAGTGATAGGTCTTCAGAGGATGTGTAAAAGAGGACGCCTATTAGCCCAGGCCTCCGTGACCACTGCCGGAGGGAGGGGGCACAGCGGGTGTATTCAGCCCTTTAAACCCTCAGAGAATACCCCAGAACATTGCCTTGGACTGTGCAAATTGGCCTTAGCTATGGAAATTTCATGAACTGCTTTCCCCAGAAAAAGCAATTTTGCAGACCTCGAAGTACATACCAGAGCTATTACTGCTGTGCTTGTGCAAAGAATCCCTTCCTCCTTACATAAACATAAATTACTTGTTTCTCTAGACCCCTGAGAAAGTTTAAATCTAGACAAGCTTTAAGACATTGAAATTTAATCAGTGAACACACTTTTTCCTTAAAACATGCAGTTCTTTCACGTGATAATACTTCTCAGTATTAGCTTTTTGGCAGCAGTCCATTTTTATCAAGGAAAAAGAAAAGGACTCACAAAATGTTTTATTTGCCCCAAATGGGGGCGTTTTCTGTTCACTTGTTTTATTACCATTTCAAATGTGTTTCATGGCATTTTATTAACAATCATGTTCTAGTCAGTAGATCACAGAATTTTTAGCAGGTAACAGTAAATGACATCAACCCCCAAATTGGCAAATGGAATTTGAGCCACCGAGACAGATGTACTTTGCTCTCGCCTCTTCTCCCTCCCTTCTCCATAAACAGATTGATCTGTGGTAAGACTGAGCAAGAATTTATTTCTGTGAGTAACAGACACAGTTATAGACCATGGTTATAGACCATATTGACAAACTTAGTGGGACAAAATGTAAATTTATTGGAAATATGGGTTGATAATATTTATCTGTATTGCATAAATACTCACATTTTTGATGGTTTGCACCTGCACAAACACTGCATATTTTCCCAGGGCTGTATCCTGCTGCTTATACATGTGACCTATGTTACAGATCATATGTTGCCATTTTTTTAAAAACTGATAAAATGCACTTGTAATTAACCATTATAGGAGTTATTTTTTCTGTTACTAAATATGTACTTTTTAGTAACTTAGAAAAGAATCAGCTAGCATGGAGCTCCATTGAGCTAAGTAATGTGAAAAAATACAAAGAAATTGTTGGTCCTGGCCCATACGAACATGTGATCTATCTTTATACGATGGAGCCATTGTAATCCCACCAGGGGGAATGGAGGGCACAGGCTGCATATGGGATTTTCATGATGCTCCCATTTCAAATAATCAATAGCAGTCTTGAAATCAGCTGCTGGTCCCACAGGACTCCCTGTGCTGTCAGTAGAGATAAGATCTCCTATAGGATGATGCAGAATGAGAGCCTCCACATCCTCTCTTGATTTCCTAGTGAGACCATCCAGTTTTTGCGGTACGCACACGTCTTCCATGTGGTCACAGATCTACTGTCAAGGAGCCTCAAAAAGAAATTTTGGTGCTACTGGAGCCAACAGTTTTGCTACAAATTTCAAGAAGGACAGGACTTCTTTGCAAGCCTTTTCTGCTCCATCCTGCATTCACACATTCCAACCTGTGGGCTGGTCTTCAGAGAAATGCCAGCTGTCGCAGTACTATTTTTAGTACCTGTAAGTTGAGGATTTAAATATTTACTTCCTTTTTCTAGGCCTGATACAACTCCTACTAGGTGAGTTTTCTCTTAGCTGGGGAGAACTGAGTAGGAGCTTTTAAACACGTTAAATACATTTTTAGATACTTAGTTATCCTATAAGTTAAATTATGTTTGATGAAGAGCTGCATTTTTATAACTCGAAATTAACCGAATGCATGGAATAGTTCCTACAGAACCATGACATTCCTGTAAATTTCAGCAATTTTTTAATTCGGAATAGAGAAATGGCTTTGAGCCCACCACCAGGTTGGAGCAACCGTGATAACTAGAATTGATTTGCCCTCTTTTTCCCCAATACAGCTCACTGCAGTATGGATGTTTAGGTCACAGCTCTATGGGTTGTTGGGTTGGGAACCCAGTGCTCCTTGAGACTCTAGTATCGTAGTAAAGAAACATGAAGCACAACAAAATATGTATTTCTGCTATTCCCTTATCTAAGCTGGATTGCTAGACTGACTTCATACGTGGAGTAAAGCTGTAAAACGCAAGTGTGCTATTAAAAATTTCACCTTTGGACCCTGGCACCAGGCTCACAGCTCAGTACAAAGGCTCACCTTCCTCTCCCGCACCCTCCTGTGCTCAACTGAGGTCAGCATCCCTCAACTCTGATCATGACCTCTATAAACCTCAGAACTGTCAGCTTCCAACCAGCCCCACAATTTATCACCTACCAGGTATCTGACAGAAGAGCTACTTGCAGTAGTGTCCTCTTTTGTAATATTCGAGCCTTATATCTGTGGTACCGTGAGTAATATGCAGCTCCCTCACTATATCCCTTCTTAAGGATTTATAAATTAGTAAATATTTTCCTAATGAATATGTGTTAAAAATAACAGAAAATATAAACATCCATCTTAAAATGTAGATGTATTTGCAAAAGTTTCTGCATTTCTACATAATTGATTTTTGCAAAGTGGTTAATATTACAACTTAGTAAAGGCTTTTTTGGCTCAGCTCCGGAAAGCTAACATTGTTCCCTTTTAAATGTCAAAAACCCCCAATAACTTTACACTAAGAGCATGATAATAATAATTTTTAAAAAAGAATTATTTAAAAGTCCCAAAAGACTGTATAAAATTGCATGGTCTCTTACACAATAAGAGTCCTTAGGTTGGGCTTATACGAAACAGTCCACTGTACAAAAAGGATTTTATTATTCTAATGAATAGAAAGGTTAAAATTATCTATCCCACAGAAATATTTGAAAAATGCCTGTGTTACATGCATAGTAATGTGGGTAATGCTAAAAACTAATAAAGCTCAAGAAACAAGTCTCTTATCATAAATGACTGCCAGAATAACTTAACATGTGCATTATTTTGTAATATGATATAAAATGACCTTATACAAACCTTGTCATTTATAAGATGACTCATAATAGTTCAGTTGCTTTCAGTAAGTTTCAGCATTGGTTACTTCACTGCATACACTTCCATTTATTAAAAATTTATTCCATTACTGTTTTTGCAGATGGTATTTGTGTGCAGTATAAAACAAATCAGATTCAATGAAACATGAGCAAAATACCTAATGGTGGAAATTAATTTTTTTCTAAGATAGAATCATATTCTGGAAAATTTTTCCGTCATCTTCTTGTCTGTTTGCCCTAACACTGCTGGAGTTCTAAGGTGATCATTCATCATCTTTTTTACCTTTGAAGTCACCTCATATCATATTTCTGCATGACAGAAATAAAATAACTGCAATTACCAGATAATAAAATGTTGTCCATTGAACAAATTTATTCTACATATGAATTTAACCTGTTGTTCATCACTAGAAAGAGACAGGAATTATAATAACTTTATTTAAGGAAGCACAGTCATATCTGGAAGGACTTGGTAAAATATATTTGCACCATGATTTGAACATTTCACATTTAATATGCTTCATTACTCTTATCGCCTATGTACGTCAGCTACAGTTCTCTCATCTTCACTGACAGATTTCTCCTCCTATGGCTGAATTTTCCCATCAGGTGAATCCTTCCCTCTTTTCTTTTGCAAATTATCTATGTAATCAATCCAAAGAATGGGTTTTCACTTTTCCCTCTACAAAGTATGAAGGCATTTATTGTATAGCCTGAGAACGTGACCCTGGAACAACATTAGAGCTCACCTCATCAAGACTTCCCCATAAGCAAATTTACTGAACCAGGTCTCTGCACCAGGTCTGAACAAAAGTCGGTCAAAACTGATGTGCTCCTTTCCACATGCTTCAGTGACCTTCAGCTCAGGTGGTTTGTAGGTCAGAAGGAATAGCAGCAGTTACTGTGCTCCTCAGCTAGGGCGTGGAGTTTGCCAACGTGAAGCTGGTGTCCCCGTCCCAACTCAAGAGTCCCTGTCTGGGTCTGGGCCAGCTGCTTGAAACACATAATACACCTGCAAGACACCACACAACTCTCAGCAGAGATGTTACCTGAGATACTGGAAGGGCTACAGCTGTGGTGGAGCGCAGCGCTGGAGCCGTTCCTGCGGCATTGTCAGAGCTCTCCTGTTTGTAAGTCCCTTGAGTATCCCCGTGTTGCCCACACTGTGCACCATGTGCTGCCACACAGGCGTCCTGATTTCCTTATCTCCACTTAGAGGCAGCAATTCCCGACTGCAGCAGAACAGAAGTACATTAAGATTGATGAACTCGCATGCTGTGGTAGGGGAAGCTCAAAGGACAGCCAAGGTAACATATGCACAGTGATACACTACTATTTTTGCAAAATAAGGAAATTAGAGAGCTACATAAATCTTAAAGTAGAAAAAAAAAACAAGTGAGTTTAAGTATAGTTGATTTGAACAGCAGCTATGAACTTTTTTCATTTTTACCAGAACATTGTTATATTTTTCAGAACAAGTTCATCCTACCTGTAAGAGAAAAGAGGATAACTAAAAAAACCAGAAAACTTCCAAAAAGGCATCAATCAGTCCCAGAAACAATTTAAAAATTAAGAAGCAAGCAGTACATTCAAATAGAAAAAATGCTAACATAATGAAAATGTCTGTAACTATGGAGAGAATATACTTTGAAGCAACCTGCTTATATCAAAGTTTCACTTACTGGATTACTTCAAGTATTTAATAACTTGTAGTACTGCCAAAGCTCAGACTAAACTATAGTTATTTTCCCTGTCAAAAACTATTCAGCTGTGCAATGTCAAGCCACCAGAAGTGTTCTTTATTGCATCCGTATGAGAAAACCTAACCGCATTTCATTTTTGTAGAGTAACAGTTTTCTTTTTGTTAGCATGCTATGAATGTATTCAGAGATCAAAAAGCTGTTATTTAAAACAAAATGTTAGAATGGTTCAAATTAAAATAAATAGCCTTCATTTGTTTAACTGAGAAGATGATGAGCAATCTAGCCATGTGATTGTATATAACACAGACTAATGACATAGCAAACGAACTTACAAAATACAGGTGTATTTGTAAAGATTTATTTTAAATATATCCATTAATAATAATCTTCCAGCTTCAGGATGTCCCAAAGCCACTCAAACATTATGATAAATTGATCACAGAATAATATAATCTGCAGGTTCTGTTACATAAATGTGAAAGGGTCATCTGCTTATATGGTCAGGTCACCTTGTGAAAAGAAATACATCATCTGACTTTCAGAATGCACAAGAAAAATTTGCATGTGCAGACCATGAAGTATGAAGTTCTCCTTTTTGACGCTATAGATGATTTTTAGCTTCTATGCAGTAGCTTATTAAGATGCCTTTGAAAGTGTCTCTAGCCTCCTGTTGTACCTGGTAGTTCAGTTCAGAATTAAAATATTGTATTCATGCAACCAATAAAATTAGAAATACTACGCAATTTAAGATTTTTCTTGAGAGATCTTGACTGAAGGCAGATGAAGCCTTCTGAAAACATGATCTGTTGTTTAAAAAGCTGTGGAAATTATACAGTCCTCTCACCTGCTACTTTGGTTCAGTATTTCTCTGCTCACTTAAGAACAGTCTATATTTGCTCTGATACATTAGAAAGCATTAGCTTGCACTTATGCATTCATAATGCCACACTGAAAAAACTGTGGGCTGAATTGTGCAAAAATATATCTTCAGTTCTGATCCTGACGGCTTTTTTGTTGTCATTTATTTTGTCCACAATTGATGGACAAATGTGTGCACAGTCTTCACAGATTCATTTTGCTATCACGATGGAGAACTCTGGACCTTTAGCTACAGAATAAAAATTAGGAGAGGATTACCACTTTGTTTATGTATGTAAGTCTAAAATACTTTCTAAGAAAACCATGCCTACACAAACATCCAAACAAAGCATTTGTTTTAATGCCATTCATATAACTATTAAACACTTCGATGCTTTAATGTCAGCCATTTCTTAAACTGTCTCTTCTACAGAAATTCCACACACAGCGGATTATATTTAGATAATCATAATTAACATTTTTGTTGTACACAATGTCTTGCACAATAAAAATGCATGGAGACTGAGGTCTACAGAGAAAAAAGGAACAGAAAACACCTTTAGAGACTGCAGGCAGAGGAGTGGAAGGACTGCAGAAATAAGGAAAGCTAGACATAGTTGCTACTAAAAGGTGAAAAAGAACAGGGACTCGTCTGTGTGCTGCCACATGGAAACCATAGGAAGAAGGCATCAAGAAAAAGTTAACAGAAGCATTTACAAGAAACACATGGTTTGTAGTGAAGGCAACACACAGAAGGAATGCAAAAACTGGTGAAGAAGCTGTAATAGCTGATATCACAGAAGTAGATGGAAACGGCTGAAAGAGAAGACTACTGATATTGCTTGGGACAGACGTGCAGCAAAAGACTTATCAATACCAGGATTTTTGGTAGAAAATCTAGCAAACCTTTTACTACATTCATTTGTAATGAAGTTGACAAATAGAATTATGTAGGCATTCATTATTCACTAGCCATTCATTAGGTTATATCACACTTGTGAAAAAACAGGTACTCCATAGATATCTGCATTTGCCACAAACCTCCTTTGCATTGATGCTTGACATTCCCTGTACAGTTCTGAAGAATTGCTTCTTAAAAGTCTGCTCGAACTGAATTCAGTGGAGAAATTCACATCAATTTTAATGTGGGGTTTTTTTCCAATTAGGATATAAAAAATGTCTCTTTCCAGTCCATCTTCTGGAATACATTTGTTTTTAAAATGTGTTTTTGGAAGACTATTTTAAACACATGGGCAGCCTATTAGCTTTTTTATCTTGCTGGGGTATTACCACAGAATTAGCAATAGCAAAACCATCTATTGCATATTCAGTATGCAGTACAGACCTCTGCTGAGCCCTAAGGGAATATAATCCAACAAGGAAGGAAAAATATTCCTCTTTTCTTTTTCCACAGAGTTGTTTTCATTTCCTCCTGCCTTCCACTGGAAGACATCAGACCTTCCCAAGAGAGGACAGCTTCAGAGTCTGAAAGCCAAATGACCTAGAACAGAGAGACCTGTGATGTTATTCCTCTTTTTCATATGTATTCCACATCACCTGCATGTAAAAGTTATATACGGGAATGAAGGAGAAATGTTTGCTAATTATTCTCCCTAATAGCAGCCAGAAGCTACACTGTGAGATTGTATTTATTTTATCGTACATGAAGACTTGTGCAAATGAACAAATATTAATGCAGGTAGACAGGAAACAAAGGCAACAAGCAGGTCAAAAGTGCAGTGGACTTGCCATGCCTGTCTGCATGGCTTGTCCTCAGCACAGAAGACAGGGATCTGTGCATCACTGGCAAGAAACGATAGGAAGCAGCCAGCCCTTGAATGTGATTATAAAATAGCCCATCTAAATGTTATAACTAAACTTTCAAGTGTTTGAAGTAAATGTTTAGAAATGTTCTGGTTTTCCTCCTTGATATTTTGAAATTCTAGGGTGCTATGCAACCTTATTTTACTTCTACATCCCTGTCTCATGAAAGGTCACATTAACAGTATAGGATTACTTGAATAGTACAGTAAATGAAATTATCACAAATTATTTTTGCATATGCTGTTACTATTTCAGAAAGCAGATGTTAAAATCCGGAAACTTTAACAAAGGTAATACCATGGTCAGGGACAAAAATGCAAATGCTCCATGACAAGGAGCAAGGATTTAAGCTACGGTGCTCTGGGATCACAATTCCCTTAACTTTGGCTTCACAGAAAATAATTCTTGCACAGCTTCTGCCTTCAGAGCTTGCCATGGAGAACAGGATTTATCCCATATAACTTTCACTATTTAAAAATTAGCTTTTAGCTAAAGTCACTGTTCTAATTAATGAAGAGCTCCGTACCCCCAAAGGTTTCATTTCTTCTCAGGCTAGGAGCCGTGAGTCACTAGTTCCAGAAGCAATGTCATCTGCCTCGTTCCTCCAGTGAGTACCAAGCCAGGACGCCTTGACATGTAGCTCAGGCTACCTATCTAACTTCTGGAAATCCAAAGCGAGATGAAACAAATCCCCTAATTTAAATATATAAGTGCAGTTAAATGGCATGAAATGCCTCTCTGTCTTATTTTATATTAGGCCTCTTGTCAGCTGATATTAAAGGATGTAACAGGACATGTGACTTACTGTGGCTACTCACCCTTACAGCAAATAATGGATTAGTACTGTCGTTAAGGGCTAGGACTGATAAAGTCTGGGCAAAGGACTATGGCTACAATTATGAAAAGGAGCTAAATGATTCTGAAATCTGGCCGGAACAAGGCAATTTGATTTCTAGTTTCTAGCAAACAAGCTTGCTTGTTGCTTCCCACAGAAAAACTGTCACCTTGAGTGAAAAGATTCAGAGCTTGTCTACGTACAGCTACAAGGAAGAGTCATATAATTTAGAAAAACTGACACATACAATCATCTCCCCGATGGTTGTGCTTTATCAAACTGATAAGAGCTAAAAGTTATATAGCAAAAGGCTAAAGGTGTTTCCTCTCCAAACAGGATAATTTTCAATTCTAGAAGTCTTTGACCTTCCTTAAACTAAGTATGACTTCTGCTAATGATCAGAAGTTTTTTCCTGTAAAGCAGTTTAAAGTTTATCCATTTCTCAAGCCTCATGTTTTGGGGAAAAAAAGATAGTTAGATTTTCAGAAGATAGATTAGAGGTATTTTTGACAAGCCAAGGCAGCTGATTATAGTAACATTACCACAAACCAGCATTTTCCATTATATATTCAAAACTGTGAATAATTTACCTAACACATTTTGATATTTCTTTAGACTATTAATTGTTAGCTGACCAATCTAGACTTCTCTATATGTAGGGGATTTTTAAAAAGTATTTTCAAAATAACTTATTACAAAAATTAGCCTCAGAGTTATTCGGGATCTCTTCTTTCTGGGCTTGTTCTACAGAATTGATTTCAGCAGGGAAGAAGCATGCATTTGAAAATCCATTGTTGTGTGTATTATGAAGAAAAAAGGTCTGCATGAAAGACTCAATGGAACTGAAGAACAGAAATCACTCTTAGAGCAACAGAACTAGGAAATTATCAGTGCACCATAAAAACTTAGTGAATTGTTACTAACACTGACGAAACTTTCAGTCTTCATGGTGTTTTTAGTGAAGAATTAATAGTCATCTAATTAGTCATAAACTGCAATTATAACATATCATAAAAATCCAAACAAATACAGTAATTGCTTGTATTTATGAAAAATATTTCTGAATCATCTAGGATATCTTGAACTGGTAATCAGTCAACAAACCTTTTTACAGGGATTTTGGCAAAGAAGTTTAATTTTAAAATTACTGTTTTTAAGCATCTGTCAAATGGATCGAAAAAGAAGAATGCTGCTGAGCAAAATATCAGTATTCATTTTGCCTTGAGAGTTATGCTAAACCATACCTTGTGGGCCATTAAATCAGTCTGTAGGACTCTCCAATCAAGGGTTAGCTGGCCCACAGACACAGGTAACTACATTTGTGCAAGGCTGGGAAGTTATGAGGGTAAGCAATCTATAAGCAACTGGTCCCCACAGCACACTACAAGGAAAAAGGATGTTGGCAAAGTGACAAAATTAAATATACAATTTGACTTTTCCTGAAATATTACACAGAAAGCATCCAAACTGGGTGACTTTTCTGCATTCTCTAAATTACAACAAAATTAAATCTATCAGAAAATTCTCCAGCACTGGTTTCTCTCCCACAGCTGTGTAATTCAAAATGAAGTGTTTAACAAAGACGGTAATATACATCTTTATAATACAGTCCATGATATATATGTAAATGGACATATATTTATATATTCTAGATATACATATTGCACATAAATCTGCCCATAACTATTGAAAAGGTTCACTGCTTCCTTTGTCACAAATATTTGGATGTTTGCTCTTAGCCTACTCTCATAGCAGCTGCTTGTCACTTAAAAACACTTTTGGCAACAAAACCCAGACTGGCCTGAAATCCTCTTCCTGCTAGGACTGTGGTCACCCCCTTATAGCCAGGCAAAGCTGAAATCCCAAAATGCAACAGAGAATCTCTGGAGAGTCAACTGTTCAAGAGTGACTCACCTTGGTGAGAGAAGATGAAGATGAGAAGGAAGATGAGGATTTCTGTGGAAGATGCCACAGGAGAGCCAAAGGAGGCTGCTGGTTTATATACACGACGCAGGGCACTGGAGCCCTAAGCTACATGTGCAGGTCTGTGCCACATCACTGCTGTTATTGTGTGGGCAGGAGGGGTGGGATCACAGATTTGTCGCTGGAAATGCTACTGCATCTGGCTGTTCATCTAACCTACCACTGCCCACTGACCTGACTGGCTCTGCTTGCCCATTACCAGCCCCCGGCTGGAACACCACCCCCTTGGCACCCACGTCAGCTAACGTACCAAAGGTCGTAAAGCACAACTTACACTCTGAAGAGCAACACACAATCCCATCTGATCTAGATGCAAGGAAGACCTAGGTAGATGAAAAAATGTCTCTCCTGTCAGCGGTAACATCACACAGTCAAAGCCTGTTGTGGTTTCCTGCATGTTCATCAGCTGCAGGTAACAAGGGATAATGCACTTCCCAAACAGTAGCTGACATCTCTTCAAATACCTTTCTGGCTAACATTCTAATTCCAAAGTGGTGATCAAAAGATTAATATAGGTTTGGATTTTCAGCCTCAGATACTGTCTTCTCAATGTATATTGTGTAGGTTGCTCACTTCACTGAGTTTTGGACAAATTTCCAGAAAATTCTTCTTTCCTGTTCTGGAAACTTTCTTGTGATGTTCTGCACCAGCCTTTTTTTGGAAGCTTGTGTGCCAGGCTAAGAGGAAACCAGTATTTTCATGTATTTAGCAGGGGACCACCTGGCAGTGGATGCATGCAATTGCATCTTCTGTATATGTTTCACAGTGAGGGATGCTCTTAGTTCCCATGACCCAATATACCTTAAAAATAATATCCCACTGATTATTTTGGTGAGCAGATATCATGTTATACTGCCAATGATGGGATAAAAGTCCAGGACTTTTATTTTGCGCTCCATACAGGGAACTGGCTGAAGTTTGAATCATAATGGTAAGCCTTAGGCAAGCCATCCCAAACCAACCTCATGGTAGAACAGAGTGGGCATCCCTCAGTTTGCCAGGAGGGCAAGTAAAGAGTCTGGAATTTGTCTGACATGCCTCTATCAAATTTGTACTACTAAGCAATCCAGAAAAGTAAAAGTTAATGTTACTGACTATGGAACCATGGTCTGGTAGAAACCATGTTTATAAGATGAAAACAAAAAGTTTGATATACACTGCTCTGCTTGAAACTTGACACAAAGGTGTTTCTTCTAGACAGGGGGTCTCAGATTGTTCTTGGTTATGTTAATGACATTCCTCTACAAAGATTTTTGTATAAGCAAAGCAACAGGAGTTAAACTTCAATAACTTTTTAGTGAGCTGTTGGAGGCCATTGGCAAAGGAGCGCACAGGTGGAAGCACAGAGAGCAAGCACAGAGTCTGTGCATAAAGGTGGGTGGACTGAATCAGCTGGTCTAAATCAGTCGAACTCTGACTTTATAGGAGGATTTCACTTTACACCAGATAAGAACACAGCTCTAATATCAAGAAGAAAAAAAAAAAAGGGAAAGGAAATGCCACCTTCGGAAACTAAGATAAGGAATCAGCAAATTTTACTCCTACAAGTAATGTTTACAGCCACATTTAGCTTTTGGACTTTGATGGGATTACTCACTAATCTTTAAATGATCAGATCAGGGCTAGTACATTTTAGATTAATAATTTCCATGATGTTTCCTAGGGTCAGTCTTCAGAGCCATACAGTTAAATTTGCCCAAAGCTACATAAATGAATGAACTCAGAAAATAAAATCTGTTCTCTGGCTGATGTAAATAAGAGAGGTAAAACCACAGATCACATATGGGGACAGAAGTGTAAGGAAACAATTAAAGATTTAAGAAACACTTTAAGTATGCAAAACACTAATTCTTCCAGGGACTGTCTTCCAAGGACAACTCAAGGAAGTAAGGTCTGTTTTCAAAATAAATGTTAGTTCCTTGGCCTGAAGCACAGAAAAACATTAAAGAAAGAGGCAGTCATTGGATTACCACAAATTTTGAGGATTACTGATTTTTTTCTGCCAGATAAGTAATTGAAATTAATCATTAGTCATGACAAGAATGTGATTTTTAAACAGCAATGCCTTAGGATTTCACTTTTTTGACCTTTGATTGAGGATGCATTTTTCTATGTTTTTTTCAAGAAAAACAGTTTAAACAAGTGTCTTAGCTTATAGCAGTTCATCAGGATTGTGAACAGCAATGAATTTACATGAGCAAGATCCAAGAAATCTTACTTTGAAATGTCATTTGGAAAAATTCCATTTTTTCCTTTCATGAAGCTGGGGCTTCTTTAAGTTCCCAGTCACACTTATGAATACACCAAGTTACTCTAAAAAATCTAACCCATGTAAGGATGTGAAAGCACCAGAGAAAAAAAAAACACAGGAGAAATATGATCTGAATAGATTGTATTGATGGCACCTGTCTAAGCAGGTCACCAGGAGACTTGAACCCATCTCCTCACAGCTTTACAGGACACTCAGTTCAGAAGACCAAGTACAGTTAGCAAGTCCTGATGGCAGAGGTGGGATGGGATGGGATGGGATGGGATGGGATGGGATGGGATGGGATGGGATGGGATGGGATGGGATGGGATGGGATGGGATGGGATGGGATGGGATGGGATGGGATGGGATGGGATGGGATGGGATGGGATGGGATGGGATGGGATGGGATGGGATGGGATGGGATGGGATGGGATGGGATGGGATGGGATGGGATGGGATGGGATGGGATGGGATGGGATGGAGAGGCTCAGAAAGAGCAGAGCCTAAAACAAGAGATGGCTGCCAACCCAAAGGGAACCCAATGGATATAAGGAGGACTCAGCAGCTGACATCCTTTATCCCATGTCATCACAAAGAGTCCTAAACAGACCACCGGGATACAGGTGTCTTGGTACCTGCATGTTGAACAGACTCCCTGTATACACACATACTGATGTGGGGGTGACAGTATAAGTATAAATGGGTAAAATCGGTTTTACTTCGGTTTTAATTTTAAATGAAATCATCTTCCCCTCCCATTAGGCCTTGCATTGAGCTTTGTTAAATTGTTGCTACCATATTTCAACAGTATTTCCTATAGCTAGGCCTGGGGCATGCCTATTTCCAAAGTTCAGAACCTCAAACCCACGCTCGGTAGAGACTTCCCTGGGAGGCACCGAGAGCCTACACGTATCTGTATTCCTGCTCATACAGCTCCCCAGACACGTGTGCTTTTTCTGGACCTGTCCAGGTCTGTGTGACTTGCCCGTTGGGTTTGATCCCAGAGACGTGCTCTGAACAGAGGAGGAGGCCGTGCTGGTGTGGGGTAGCTTTAGCAAATTCTCTCACCGCATGGCAGGATAGCATGTGATAGCGTAGGAGGTCTGCACCCTTCCAGGAAGTGTTAGATATATGAACTAAACCCTGATTTACCCTACACGTGTGTAGTATAGCTGGCAGGTCTGCCATGGATCTACAACACCAGTACAGAGCGTTCAGTACACTCCTGAAGCACAGGACTCAGCCCTACACTTCTGGTAGAAACCTATACTGCCACTGCTAGTGCTTCTGAAGTTCTGGGCTGCCCAGCATTCAAACGCACAAATAGCACGTATCTAAAGCTGGATTTGATATTAACATTCTTTTATCCAATAGCCAAAGGGCTAAATCATTCACCCACACCGCTGCTTTCCCTGCTCTGCCAGAAAGGCATACCTTTTGCGCAAGCACTGTAGCATCTTGAATAGAAGTCTTCCTTACACGGTTTTCTCAGTCCCTGTTCTTCAATGTGTGCCATCTTGTAGAACTACCTACATGATTACTGACAAAGAGAATTAAATCCAGATTTCCAGTTCCTCTGAGTTTTGTGGCATTGAGCATCATTATAGCGGTCACCTTTGTGAGACAACAAATGTTTAACAATAATACAACAGCCTCAACAGGAGAGATACATTCCTTTTAGTCATTTTCTGTACCTTCGTCTGCAGTTAAACACACTGGTAGAATTATCATCAAGCTTATGGCATTTGCTTGGAAGATGACAAAAGCTTGAAATTCAGCAAGCAGTAGAAGGAAATGAATTTAGTTATCTCACATTCGCATGAGTTTCAGATCACCGAATTATGAATTGAAGATAGGCAGTGTAGTACCAGCATGGCCACTACATAGGAAACAGGTAAACATGAAAGGCTATCCACTAGTGATCCCCCAGCAAAGCAAGGAATTCCCCTCACCCCATATTAAGCATCTATCTTTGTGGGAGTTTCCTCCTGTTTAGAATAGTCAGTTTACTCCAGGTCCCACAGTTCCTCTACTTCAGGTGCTAAATTTACCCTAGTAAAGGTTTTTCAGATTTTCTTTTATATTTTCCTATAGACCATAGTGTAGATGTACCTGGAGAAGAGACCACACATCTCTTAGAAAACTTAGGTCCATGCTTTTACTAAACAGCAGATGGCCAAAAAGTTACACCCTCAAAAAAAGCAAAGACAGATCCACCACTGCCAGACAACCCAATCTTGAGGCTAATTAGTTCAGGCATCACATCACGCTCATTCAGCTATGTGTCTACTGAATCCCAAGCTGGTTAGTATTGATAGAGCAAGATATGGTATCATGCCACATAAACATGCCAACTTGTTTGGTGATAGTTTCAGCTATTTAACATGGCATTGAATTATTTCAATCTAGCCATAACCTTGCTGATGTAATCAAATACCAGAGACTGTGGTATTTGATAACCTTTCAATCAAATTCATCATCTTTGGAGCAAGTCCCCAAAGCAAAAGTTTGATCCCATCACTGGTAATACTGCACTACCTGGCTGAAAAGTTGCATTTGGCTCCTGCATTGTAAGCAATCACCTTCAATCAGCATAAGCAACAGTCCATCCTAGCATAAGATTAATGTAAAAATTAAATCACTCCTCAGGACATAATTGTT
The DNA here is from genome assembly GCA_013397275.1 of Burhinus bistriatus. NCBI lineage: Eukaryota > Metazoa > Chordata > Aves > Charadriiformes > Burhinidae > Burhinus > Burhinus bistriatus. The sequence continues at coordinate 1,492,461 of VYXH01005431.1, forward strand.
TCAGAGAAATGCTAAAGATCTGAATCACCCACTAACGGAAGTCAGAGGGTTCAATTTTTAAGCTGTACAGTTCTACTTACTTAGAAATCAACCTTAAAACCATAAAGATACCACACAGATTTATAGAATGGTCTGGACTGATTTTTAAGTTAAAGGAGACCATGCTGACTATCAAGTCCAACCTCCTTCAGTTTTTTTGGGAGGAAGAATTTTTTTTTAATAAAGGCATACTTCGAGCAATCTCAAGCAAACTCAACTTTTTGTTTCACACAGCAATATTAAAATCCAAGAATAAAGCTAAGAAAATTCATAGTTATAGTTTACATAATTACAGCTTGTGGTTCACAGAAGACCAGAATGATGGCTCTCATGTAAGCTTTTTACATTTTTCCTAATTACAATGGGTCTAGCTTTCTCATAACTCTCTGCTGGTGGTCTAGTTATGTGACCACAAACCCATTTTATTCTCTTACCTCATTGCTGTGAGTGCCAAATAAAACTTGTTTGTAGGTCTTCTGGAATGCATATTACAGTTACTGCTGGACTGCATAGTTTTTTAGTAACTAATTAGATCTCACAAAGCTCACTAAAACCTGGCTTTGCAGCCAGAGGGAAAGTGAGTGGCTGGCATGTAACAGAAAATTAGGATGGCATGCAGCAGCCCAAGGAAGACTGCATAGAGGAGGAATGAGAGTAGGGCAAATGTTAGATACGGAGAGAATATCAGAGCATCAGCTAGGAGAGGGACTGATCCCAGAAGTCACAGAGCTGGCTGAAGATGATGGAGAAACAAGTTCCCCTTGCTTTGAAGGATGTGTAAACAGGAGATCAGACAGACCCAGAACACCTCCTAGATCATCTCAGTAGCTGTGTAAAAGGTGCAATTTTAAAAGAAGTGAAGTAGTGAGAGATTTGTAAAACGGACAGAGAAAGTCCAAAAATGATTAGTTGTGACAGAAAGGAACAAGTCTGCTTCAGCTTACTGTATGCAAGTTTCCAAATGCAATATAATATATAGAAGAATAAAATTTGTTATTACCAATGTAATAGAAGATAGTTCCCTTCCCAACTTTGCTTTTTTCTTCTACCTTCTTTTTTTTAAAACCACAGAAGGTTTGAAAACATGCAAAGTTACAAAAAGGAAAGACAAAAGTAAAAAGTTAAAGATTATTAATACAATAATGATTATTAACAAAATAAAGTGCAATGTTAAATAAACATTGGGAGCATAAAATATAAACATATTTTCAGTAAAAAATTTGAATAGTTACTTTGACACAGAGGCAATGTAAATTTTTTTTTTTTCCACAGGTCTATTCTTGCTTTTTAGTTTTCCTTTGGGGGG
>VYXH01005431.1:1493820-1548070 GCA_013397275.1 Burhinus bistriatus
TATTTTTTTGAGTCATCTATGGAGACTCGGAAGAGCAATTATAAAATACAAAATAACTGCATGGAAGTGAAAACATTAAATTTCTATGGTTTAACATGTATTTGTAGACAGAACTGTTGAATCTTTTGTAGTTTATAACAACATGTTCAGATAGTGTAAAAAGCTCTTTTAGGATCTCATCAGCAAGAAATTTTTAGATTCAGCAGGTGAGATTCTGGTCAGCTTATTTCTGATATCCAAGTCCAAGACACAGGGGAACTGCTCTCCAAGGTTTCCTTTGCAGCTGAAAAGCAGTTGTATTAAAAATATTAACGTGACGGACATTCCTTCTCCTGCACTGCCACCACTGACAGAAGTTTTTGCAGCCAGGCTGCGTAATGCCATCCAGCTCAGTAGATCCATAACCTTTTCATTTTTTCAGTGGCTTCTATTCAATGCCATTGCCAATTCCAAGTGATTTTGGAGTTCTCACTTAAAGCAGAGTGCCCTGCTATAGAGAAATAATAGTTCAAGTTAGTAAGTTCAGGCCAGAGAAATAAAATAAATGACATAGGACAAGAGCTACGTTTAAGTTGCTGTGGTTTAGACCATGGTTGTTACAGAAAGTCCATACTTGTTTGATAATAGGATTAAAAAGAACTGCAAAATGCTGTGATACTGAGAAGAGATTGCAGGAAGGTGTCTGATTTTTGAAAAGGCAGTTTGTGTCTTGCTGACAGTCACCTGACATTTAGAGCTCTAAAACTGGCAAGAAGAAAGTTTTCACAACATAGAAGCAAATGAATTCCCAGGTCTGATCATCTCTGACACCCTTACACTTTCTCAGATGACACTTCTGCCAGTAAACTCTCAAAAAATGCTCCCTGACATATATTTTCATACTTCCAACCAATCTCAGGATCTCTGTGCCCTAAAAATGTAGTGCCCCTTTTTTACATTGGAAAGTAACACATGGAGATGTAATTAATTATGTTTGCAGAAAGCTTCAATGGCAAAACCAGAAGAAAAATACAGACATAGGTAATTTTAGGCTCCTGCTACTCTTGACGCAAAACACAGCAGCGCAGCTTGCGGTACATTATAGGCCTGATCTCTGCAAGGGCTGGTGGCTGTTTCCTGCAGCTGGAGTTCTGGGTGCTCACCCTCTCCAAAACCAGACCTATTTTTATGCCTGGAGTAGAGAGCCTTCCAAATCAAAACCTTATCTCAGCTCTCTGTCTCCTGATCTCCTTCACTGCTTTGCACTGTCACCACTCAAGAAACAGCTTCTTGCTTTTGTGCTTAAAACCATTTAAACTTAATTGGGCTTTCACAGAGTGCCTTGACTCTGTGCTGACACTCTGGGCTCAGATACCTCATGGACATATTAAAACCCAAACAAAAGCACAAATCTTAAACTCTTTAATTGCTAAACAAAACCACTCTCAGAGGAATTTTGAAGATGTTCACAGTCTTTGCAGTTTGGGAAGGATGGGCGGCCCATCAGCTTCTCTCAAGCCTCAATTTCTCTCTGGCTTGAACACATGGGGGCCAGCTGGCTGTCCTTGACAGCAGAAGTTAGTTTGCATCCACTTTCTATGATATTGGTTTGGATATTTGTCTGAAGGACATCTTGGCATCTGCAAATAAACATCACATTCAGAAAAGCCTGTGTGTACACAGTCTCAGTCGTTTATAGAAGAGCAGGATGCTTCTGAATAAAATGCTAAATTTAGACTGAAACTTCTCATTCACCAAAAAACCTATTCAAATTAAAGTTTTTTTCTTTTTTTTCCCAATAATTTTTAAATCTTTCCTTTTGAGTTTACCAAACCTATATGATTTTCTCCTTGAGCATAATAGCACAAATTTTTCATCCAGAATCAAAAAGAAGGTAAGCAGCGAATAGATATTTATGCCAATAACTTTTTTTTTCAGCCAAGATGTGTCTTCTGTTAAGTACTTTCAACTTTTCTATTGAATACTAGAGTGTTCAGTGTTCTTTGAACTAACTTTGGTGTAACTTTGGGAACAATTAAATGCTTGCTCATTAAACAGGTCATTCTCATGCCAGACTATAAGAATTAAGAAATGAGTCATTAAATGTACTAGTAGATATGCATAGCCAACAAAGCAAAAAAGCTGCTTTCTTTGATGTGAGTTTGTGGTTTTCATTTCTCTGTTGCTCTGAAAATTGTTTTTCTCACAAAAAACTTTCCAGTTGATGTAGCACGATAACAGCATATTACTATGTTATGGGGTTATATTATTATAACTGGATATATTAGAGAATGTAAGCATAAATAAGGACAGTTTTTGTGAGGAGAAGCAGATGTTGGAGCGATAGGGAGAGGATGGGACCAGGGAGGTGGAAAGGCCCTCTACATTACTTACAGAGAGAGCGCTCTTTGGAATCGGACTGCTCTGTCAGGAACATTCATGTTGCAAAGGCATTGATTTTAAAATCATGCAAAATGTAAATATATGACATGCCATTGAAAATTTTGAAGTCTTAGCCTCTATTATTAAGATATAGCCCCATAGAAAGAAATTTTACATTTTTGTATGCCAGTAATGAGTTCAAGCACATACGTGTCTTGAAAAGCAGAAGAGAAAGAGCTACATAGTGCGTAGCATGGAAAACATCCGCCCTGAAGCTGTGATGGGGGAAGAACTGTGTGCAACCGCTTTGACCAGGTTGTGCTAGTACTACTGTATGATCTTCTCCTCATCATCTATTTGTTGGACAGAGCATGCCCTAATTCCCAACACAAAACATACAAAGTAGAATAAAATTAAAGTATTTGTTGGACCTGGAAACAGAAGGTACCAGTGCTGAGAGAGTTCAGAGAGAAGATTTTTTTTTTTGATTCTGTTGCAAATATCACCGGAAATTTTTAGTGCTTTATGTATTTATAAAGTTTCAGATTAACATAGTCCTTCTGATTCAATACATAGCATGGTGAAATGCAACACTTTCTCCTTCCACTCGCTCACACAGATATAATCCAGTAAGTGAATGTCTTCTTTGCATTAATCACAGAAAAGGAAACAAATCAAGAATGTATTGCATTTCCATATTTGAAGGCTGAGACCGGTGACGTTATGTAGCACTTTAGTCCAAAACGATCATGACAAAAATATAAATCCCCTACCTATTTCTCATTACAAATAAGCCAAGCAGTACAAATCTGCTTTTCTGGAATGTATCATAGATCAAGAGTCTATCAAGTCTGACTCCAAGAAAAGAAACCATAGTAGAAATTACAAATAATATTCCTCTGTTTCTGCATGGCTTCTTTTTAAAGAGAATTTATTCTAAATATATATAATAAGATCTCTCAGCAGCTGATGCGGCATTTTACTTCTGAACAGTCAAGCCATCTGTACATTAATGCCCCAGGCAACAGCTGTTATTTCATTAGGCAAAAAATAATTTGGGTTTGCTGTCACTGATAACTGAGAATAATTCTAAAGAAAGTAAATGGACAAGCTGTATTTGTGTGGTGAAGAGGGTAGAATTAAGTTGACAGATGATATGAAAAATACACTGATTCTTTTCAGCTAGGGCAAAAATTATATTACCCTGCCTATTCTTAGTTTAAAAGTTCTGGAAGTGGTAAATAGTGACACTGCTTCTTCTGTAACCACAGTCCTTAGAGTGAAAATTTGTGGTTCTGGTGGTGAGTGAATAGGTAGGATGGGGCCCACCTCTGCCTACAAGGTGCAGAGGTATAGGCACCAGGATTGTATTGTGCCAGAGCGGTGAGGAGGGAAGAGCGGCAGCTGCACTTACTGTACCTCGAGTCCAGGAGTGCAATATGTTTTTCTCTGCACCTACACTGTGTTACTGGCCTGTGTGGTCATAGCTGGTTCAAATCCACATGCCCTTGCTCTCAGAGGAGGGGAGCCAGGACTGTGTTGGACCTGGCTTTGTGGAGTGATGGGCCAGTGAAGAATTCCTGTGCCTTTCCATTTCCATCCCCGTCTTGCACAGAGAGTCTAGAAATAATCTCATTTCTTCCAGGTTTTATTTCCTTGCTCATCCTACTCAGCCACCATAATGGAGATCTGCTGTTGTGTTCTCAGAGATGATGAACAAAGATTTCCTCTCACTCAAGGAACCATTCACTTTCCCCATGGCATCTCTAGAGTCTAGGTAACTTCTGATTAAAATTAATTCAATTTATTAAATCTAAGGTACAAAAATATAAAGAAAAAAGGACTTGAACAGAATTCTCTTACTGCTAGTCTCATCTAATGGTATTATTAATCATAATACAAAATTTCACAATGTTTTTTTCTTCTGGTGTGTGGGCATGATTCCAGTCCTTGAAGAAATGCTGCACTGTTTGTAGTCAGGGTTGTCAGACTTTTAGGAAAGCCATTGCATGCAGGGGAGTTTACTTTCTGCTTTCATGTCTGTAAGGAATTTAACTCTTGAGGCAGAAAGGTCTGCTGTAAGGCAGACATTGCAATGCAGGATGACGTTCCTGAGAAAAAAGGATTTCCTCTCTCTGGTTTCACCACTCCTACCTAAGTCCTAGCCTGTATATGCAGAAAATAGATGGGGCTGAAATACCCATGCTCAGTATCAATGATTTCCCTTGCAGTGGGAGCATGGACCTTTAGGTCCTTTATAATCTGATGCTACTCAGAAAAGAGGGCCTAATATAAAGTTTATTTGCTAGTAAAGCCTATAGTAAACATTTGCAATGTTATTCAAGTCCCTTCCCACAGTTCTGTACAACAGACAAAACTGTAGTAACCTGAAGTTTCAAACCAAGATGCAGAAACACTGTCACTGAGGTGAGTCAAATGCTCTGTGTAGCTAACATAGTGTTACGAGAGTGAAATTCCCGGTTTTGGAGAGAGATGGCAAACTTGCAGCCTAGTCCTCTGCTACCTGAATCACAATACACTTTCCCAGTAACTTGAAGGAAGAAGAGTCTGACTGTCGTGACTCGGTTCTATATTATCTTGAGAACTGGTAATACTATTATCCTCAACATTTCATAGAGATGCTTCAGACCTTGGAGAAACTACTCGGCACATCTTAGAGTCAGACACAGACATGGTTTTTGGCAGCTACATGGCGAAGTAACACATGTGTTAGGAGCATACGGCCTTGATGGGTGCATATTTAGCTGTTTTCACTTCCCAGAATATGAGATTGGTTCTGACCTGGTAAAGCAGTGAGTTGTTCTCTTTCTTTTTTATTTTGACAGACGAGGAGATAGCCATGCTCTTTACTGTCTGGTGATATTTGCAGTAACACCTGGAAGCCCCAGATACCACAGGAGCTTTATTCTAGTACGAGCTATACAGATGTTGAAAGGGGTAGTCACATAACAACCAAGGCTTGCAATCCTGCATCCTCAGTCTGAGAACTTCTATATGTGCCTTGCCATACTGAGCTTAGTAAAACAGCTTACCTAAGCGATGTTATGGACATGCATGTGAGCATGACTCACCCCTCTGATAGCTATGTAGGTGGAAAAAAATGTCCTGAGTAAATAAGCCAAAAGGCTTAACAGTCAAAGGCTATAGACCAACCCATCCTCCAGGCCCTCCTTCTCTTTGAAAAACTGTCATCATTAATTACAATGGAGCATATGGAGCTCTGTTTGAACGGGCATGGTCACCGGCGTGGAGGGGGAATGACTGGTACCTGGCAGGGCAAAGCAAGGATGTTGTAACTGTGCCAGTCATCAGGAATGAATCAGTAAATGGAAAAGAGAAGAGGTAGCATGAAGGCTTTTTATGCCGTGTTTTGGACACGTACATGACTCTTTCAATACATCAGTTAAAGGTATGCGCAGATTGCAATGTCACCTTTATGACCACAAATTCCTTTTAGTCTGAAACTTCACTGAAAGCATTTCATTTAATAAACTCACCCGTAAATATTCATTTCTTATTGTAGTCACATAAACCTTCTCAAATACAAGGAATTTGCTTGAAAATGCTCACAGAAAAGTTGGAAATCACATTTGCACAAAAGCTTCCTTTGTTCATCAAAAAGAAAAAAAGCATGTTGTGGAAGATTTTTTGCAAGGGAAGATGTTAAATAATTGTGAAACAGTCTATTTATGGAGCCTTAATTTTCCTTTAAGTAAAGAAATCCAATTTAAAGAGGCCCCTGTGTTGATTTGTATTCATTCTACAGGAGCCGGAGATTCCTGTGGTGGTGTGTTCTGAGCAGATTCTCATTTTGTGGGTGTTTGTGTGGACACAATGCAGAAAACAAAGCTCTGGTGATTTATTAAATGTTTTCTGGGTATGCAGGTCTCTCTTCCCTCCCTTCCTCTCCTTCCTCCGGCCAGGCAAAGGTCAGGAGGGAAACAGGCATGGAGTGGAAGAAGGAACTGTGGCAGTAGCAGCTGGATCCCCAAACAAAGGCAGAAACGCTAAGGTTTGCCTCAAAAGACCAAAACAAATCCAAACCCCCCTCAGATATGCCTCCTCAGCACCCTCCATGTGAAGGGGTTGAGGAGGAGTGTTGTCCAGCCATGGTTCACTGGGCAGGAAGGGCACTCAGTGAACAACAAGTTTATTTGCCTCCAAGAGGAAACTAAAAACAAAAGCACCGTTTCTCCATGGAGACTGGCAGACCACGTCCTTCCCATACCCGGTTTGCCCAGGTACTTACTCACACACATGTACACTCACATCTGTCCTGGAATACTACTAAAAGAAGGATGAAAAAACCAGACAGCCAAACAAATCCCAGTTCAGTGAAGTGGCAAGTGTTTAATGTTTAGATGATTAAGCCTTCAAAGTAAAACGTGTGAGATGAACAGCCTTCAGCAAGGCACGGGCAAAAGTTTTTGGTGAAAACTTTTTGTTTCGATCAAAAACCATATAATTCTTGGCATAAAAACAAACAGCAGACAGTGATCCTACATTTGAGATAGGGGAAATTAAAAAAAACCCCAACCTATAGGTGGTGTTCCCTTTGGCCTTGCAGCAGCTCACCAGGGAGCACAGTGTGTTGCTTTCCCACACTAGCGAGCAGTCCCTCACACATTTGCAGTACTGGAAGGTCACACAGCACTGCCAGAGGGGGTGTAAGCTGTGCTGAGATGTGGCAAGCTTTCAATGATGGACATTTTCCATACAGCCCCATCAGTGACTATAGGGAGCTTAGGTTACTACATTCTCATTTTGATAGGATACATGACACCGTTCCTGCTTTAACTGATATGTTGCACATACCCACGCACTTGGAAGCTCTCCTGAGCTGTCGGTTTGAAGAAAAATGGAAAGTTCATCAATGGTCCAAAAATGCTTTTTGTGGGCCATCATTGTTTATGTTGGGCTGTTCACTCCAGGGGTTATTTTGGAATGTGCTTGCATTGGGGTTTGAGGTTTTTCTGAAGAAAAACCCTGGTTTATATTTATGTTTAAAATACTCTTTTTTAGAAGAAAAGGCAGAATCATTTGTTGTGTATATTTATCCAAGATGTGCTTTATTATTATATTTTCAGTTCTTTATCCTGCTGTGCTATATCTTTTTGTTTAAGTCTTTGGTCTAAAACAAATGGTATAGGCCACTGAGGGATTTTGTTTGTCCTTTTCCCACCTCACTCCCACCCCTCCAAAAAAAAAATGGAAGTAGTATTGCCTTGAGTAAAGGTCCTAATCTCAAGGAAATGATAGGATAGTATGATATAGCCCCAGCCACCTACAGAATTGGTTTGGATCAGAAGACTTTAGAAAACAGTGAAAACAAGAATCAAAATAGTTTTCTTAGGAAAAATAAATTATTTTAAATACTATTAAAATGTTTTTAACATTTAAAATTATAATGCCATTTACCCAAGAGATTATACATCCCACTTCTTCACCAGTAAGCAACCTGTTTAACCCATGGGCTGGAGTGGTAATTATAGTTCTCTTGGTAAATAGTAAGGGAGTCAGTGAGCTGTGATTTGATACAGACTTGTGATCTTGTTTAGCAACAATAAATACAAGACATCTTAGCCACTCTACAGCTCCTGATGCCCTGTGAAACAATTTTATGCATGAGTAACTTTCGTTTACCGATGGATACAAGCTTTGAAGTCTAATATTCATGAGTTAATATATCTAACTACTGTAAGTAGAAACACAAATACAGATTTCAGGCAATCGGAATAATACAAGTAGTCTTAAGAGTCACTGCTAAGTAATTGCAGAAAACTTACGACTAAGTAACATCCCTACTTGAAATTGAAAGCTTCAAATTTGTACTTAAAAGATTAGAACTTAGAAAACATGAGGGTTAAACCTGCTATATTACAGCTTCTCTGGCATTTCTGATGCTGCAAAGGAACAAAATCCCAGACAAATAAGAAGGAGTATAATATCTCTGTGTTGTCCACTGCGCAGCCCTGGTATAGAAGGCATGCAGTGATCACGCTTACAGTAGATACAAAATGTGAGGCATATTTCTCTGCTTCAAAGTCTTCTGGAGAAGACACAACTAAGGAAAAATTAGCAAAGCCCTGAATAAGACTGTTCTTACCTATACTATGGGCCAAAAAGGGAGATACTAAGAAGCAGACTAAAATATTCTTTCTTTCTACATTCTCTTCCACTTGACGACAGAAAATGGCTTGGTCAGAGCAGAGGGTCAGGGTCAGTGTATGCTTTTATGTTGACACAAAACACCATAGCCCATTTAAGCTTAGGGGAAAGGCATTGCATTCAGATGGATTTTTAGCACAGACCACAGAGAGGCTATTCTGTACTTTAAATTAACAAGGACATGCATTCCAAATTGTGCTCTGAACAGGATCTGGCTTTGGTGGGGAGAAGAGGTTTGTTGCTCCCACAACAAGGACTTATGAAACATTTTAATAAACAATAAAGCTTTGTCTAAAGAGAGAGCCTTCACAGCCAGTATGCAGAACTCAGATATATGCACAATACGTTCAAACTGAACTGCCGTTGTATTCCGAGAAACCATGGCAGACTAGTGGATGAAATCCTTATTTGCACAATTACGCACTTATTGAAGTGGCCTTTCCCATAGTACTTTCACAGGGGGTTTAACTCCATGCCAGTCATGTTTTCTCCCGTCCTCTATCCTGATGTGAGCATTTTTCACCCTTTAAGTAACAAGGGATCTTGTGTGGGAAAATGTTTTCTCTTTATACCTTGCAAAGAAAGGACCTCATTCTGAAAGATTATAGTCAGTAATTGCTCTAATCCTAGTTTCTATGTGTATGCTCACTCCAAGGAATACTCTCAAAAATTTATGAACCATGGTTTTAATTTGTTCAGGTTACTGAAAAACTTCTTAGGAAAACATTAACAGTATAAAAACTGTGAATTTTGTTCCTAACTCTTTTAATAGAAGTGACATACAATTTAGACAACCATGAATTAGTTTTACCAGACCTCAGCACCATTCTAGGGTTGGAATACCCACATCTCTGGCCATATATGAAATACATCATGCCCAAAAAGGCTGGAATGCAGAATCAGAGCTCTGGGCACAACAGCATAGACATTTGCTTAATGATTCACATATGGGGACATACTATGTCAGAAGACACTGCTCTCTACCTCAGCATTCTCCTAGAAGAGAAAGAAATAAAAAATTTCTGCTTTGTACGCTTACATGGAGACTGAAGGACGTGGAGACTCCCTTGGAGTTTGATTCCAGATTTCATGACTCACTAATGGCGACTTTTTTGTTTTGTTTTCCAGACTATCTCATTGTTTACTTCCACTGAAGTTGCAGGCAAAATTTCCATTGACTTCAGAGGAAGTCGGATGGCGCCAGTGAGGTTCTTGTAGTTTAAGAAAACTATCCAAATTTGTCACTTGCTTCAAGAATTTGGTTTGAAAAGTCCTTTGATTTGTGCGTTAGTTACTGTGGTAATAAATACAGCCACTTGTATGTACCAAGGTATTTTAGCTTCTCTTTATACTGTAATTATATGTATTATCTTACATCACTAATTAAGTTCAAATGCTCTCTTCTTAACCCTGCCATTAATAAACTGTAAAAAAACTGTCCAGAACAAAACTAAAGAAAAAATCCACTGTAACAGGCGTAATCTGTTTTCTTACTGCTGGCTTTCAGATAATGCCTCAGGGACTTCATTTGGGTGGTCAAGTAATTCTGCCTGATGAGTAATAAACAAATAATTCTACACCCAATTCTGTTTTATTCCCACTGAGTGGTAGCTCCTTGTGCAAGTAGTTCCACTTCAGTATTTAGGCATGCAGTTAATCCTAGCTATTTATATGGGTAGATACCACTCCCTTAAACAAGGGATACAGTATTAGGCCATGTGTAAAAAAGTAGAAAATTGCCCAATAAAATGTGAAAAATCCTATGTTGGAAAGATAGATATTATATTCAGGACTCAAACACCAAACTAATTACAATTTTCAGTTAAGCATAAAACTTCTCAACATCATGTCTTGATGCATTTTTTTTCTAAATTTGAGAGGGACATTCATAAAATTCACATACCTGTTTTTTGAGTAACAGTGATTTTTTTAATAGGTGGATTATCACTGCTGCCTGGATCTTTCACATAGCCAGGTACTAACATTAAAAAGAGCTTTTTTTGGTACTCAGAATATTTCACTGAATGTTAAGTGTTGTTTTACATTATCTTTGAGTAGTAGCTGTTTACTAATACTAACCTGCTCTGCTTTACTTTTATTTTCTGGCAAAAATCACTCATCAAAAACTGTTCATGTTACCTCTGCTATCAATATCAACCATAGGAGCCATAGGACACACACAGCTTTCGGACACAGGGGTGTTGCAGGAACAGAATATTTTAAAGACCTGTCAGGCCTTGCAATTTCAAGGAAAGAAGATTGTTTATTTAGGGAAAATAAACAAACAAACAAAAAAGACATTACTGTACCTTCTGGGCACTCACTCCAAAACACTTTGGTGGAAAATCTAGAAAGAATCCTTTATTAGTGGTTTAACTAAAAACAGAGTTTGGCTGCTAATCTTCTAAACACCTAAAGGTCATCACCTACTTTTGTCCTCCTTCAGAGCAAAATGTATGCCATACTTCAGAGCGCAAAATTCAGGATGTGAAATATGTATGCATACATTTTGATACATGCACACTCTGGCAAGGGTTTTTTTTTTTAGAAAAATATTACTGCAGCTCAAGTTCAACAAAAAAAAAATGAACAGTTCAGTCTAGGAGTTTTATCTGCTAGTATTTAGGGGTGAGATTTTGACCCCTTTATTCAGTTGATCCATCAGAATGAGCAGTGAGGTTTAGTCAGCATCAATGAAAGCTGGAGCAGGCAACAGAGGCCCCTGGCTCAAAGCACCATGGAAAACGTATTGCTCATGTGTTTTGTTACCGTTGTAACCTGGCTGGGTTATAACTACAGGTAGAAAACACAGTCAGCCTCACTTTACATAAATATTTAAGCATCATAAAAAGTGCTACATCTGAAAATTGTTTCCAAACGCTTTCCCGTTTCATAGTGCATGCAGACATATGTTCCTACACAGCTACATACCCGTGTACGCTGATACACAGCACAGCCTCAAAGGGTCCTGCTGCAAATTTCCTTTTATTGGGAACATCTTTATTATTATTTTTTCAGATTTCAGTGCAGTGAAACCAAAGATAGTTTACTTAAGAAACAAAGATCCTTACTGCCACTTCTGGCAAATTAGAGAACGGCATCTTAACCTCTGATTTCACAATCAGGATAAGGAATTTTTGTTCAGGCAACTGCCTGTCTTGTTGAACTTCAGAGACTACATTCTCCTCTGCCTAGTCTCAAGCACTTTAAAAATTAAATTTGGAAAAGCTCATGCAGCTGTGGCTGGCACAGTTTTGGCTCTGCACTGTGAGACTGAGTGCTACCGTCTTGTCTTGGTTGTTTCTAATCAAAAAATGCCCAGAATAAATCTCAAGAACTGCCAGCAAGTATGACTTAAAAGCAAAATATTACAATATAAAAGGAAATGAAGTCTATTTCATTGTGCCTTAAGATAACTTTCCATCAGAGCAAATGTTTTAATGCTCCTTTATGTTTCAGTGCAGCAGCACCTTTGAAAAATATATTATTCACTCTTAATAATTCATAACTATAATAATACAAAGATTAGGAATGACAATTTTATATCAAACAGGATAAGGATAATTCCCAGGAAGTATATGCATTTGAGGACTACTGTAGTAACTGGCACTTCTGCATTACCTCTAGAGATGCCATACTCAGCCACCGAAATCACACATTAAAGAGACAGTGAAGATCCTGTTTAATATTGCAATAATAAAGGAAGATAAAGTAAACCAATGACTCTCCACTGCTTCTGGGCAGGCACTGTCTTTCCATAGCACGATTCTCCAGAAGGGTCCCTTCTTTGTCATCCAACAAATTGTCTCAATGGAACAGGGGAGAGCACAGCTACCAACCCCTGACACCCTCAAGATATACTTCTTGGTTTGGGATCTACCCGATGGCCTGTTAAGCTCTCATCCTGAAGCTTTGGTAGTTTAGCTTATCCAGTGTGATTTCTATCTAATATTTTAAAAGTTTGAAGCACAGATTGTGAGCTATCAAGGGGGGATTTTTTGCTCTCAAATATGAGCTGGAGACGGGTGTGGGGAAAATGTTTCCTTCTCTAGTGCTTTGTTTTCTTGCTGAATTCACTGAGAACAGCAGAAGTTCAGAAACTCTGAAAACAAACCTCTGTCATTTAAGCCACTTAAACTGTTGCAACTCTGAATCTTGTTGTCAAAGTGCATTAATTCAAATTAGCATAATAAATTGTAGATTTTGGGGTTTGGCCCAAGAGAGCCTTTAAAGTCTGTTTGGCCTATGGATTCCTCAGATGCTAACTATTACAGTTTGTTCCTGTAAAGTAGTCTATGAATAGAACAGGAATGAGGAGGGTTTGACAAGAAACAGAAGTATGTAATACAAAACACCAAAATTCTCACATTCTCCCTCACCTCCACTAAGGGTTTCTTCTTCCTTCTTTTTCCCCCCACTCAAGAAAGTAGAATTCTGGAGCCAAGACCCACAGCCCTTTATAAGCCCGTCTATACGGGTAGCAGTTGCTTCATTTAGGACAGAGAACAGAAAGACTTCTTTTTTCCCAGATACAACCATAAATCTCAGTAGAAGGCATCAGTTCCAGCTCACTGTGCCACAAGGCTGACTTTTGCATTTCACTGGTTTCTTTGAAGTCATCTGAGCAGATGAGGGAAGTGATATGCCCTGTGATGAAACCCATTTTTTTTAGAGCTCTGAAGGCATCCTCACAGAGCGTGTGAACCAGTCACACCACTCTTCTGCTCATTTTAGATGGTGCTTCTTTTAAAGGTGCTACTAGCGTCTTGAGTGACCTATTCTGACCATCTACTATTTTTCCTAAAGAAAAAGGTGCAAGGCATGAAATGATTCAAATTTTGATGTCCACATCTATTATACAGTGCTGCTGTCAGCTCCAACGGGAGTAGAGCTGTTATAACCACACTGTTCTATGAAAGAAAGGCGACTCTCCTTTAAGGTCTGTGTGCACGAAGGCATAGCTATACTAAAGAAATAATGACATACAAACTAACCAAGACAACATAGTTAAAGGGCAGGTACTATGCAATAGTTTTATCTCCTGGAGATTCACTTGAGTGTTGTGGAAACTAAAATATCATGAGATGTGGGTATTAATGGAATAGAACAAATGAGACTGGGAGAGATGCACAGACTCTGAACAATCAGGGGTAAAATCCATAAATAGGCACCCAGCAAGCCAGCGGCTATCTCCTAATATCCTTCTTTAATAAACAGCATGAGGACAAGACGCAGCACATTACTAAGGAAAATCCTGTTATATTCTCTGTCCTGGGAAGTGCACAGTATTAAAAGACCCATTTAACTACAAGCAGAGCTTTTTGACACAAGACATTATCCTCACATACACACGTCCAGAAAGAAAGATGAAGGAAACATTTGTTTAGCCACTCAGGCTATCTGTATGCTTGATAAGGACGAAAGCTCTGCCATCCTTCACATGAATAAATAACCATCATGATCTGATGCTTAAAATCCTGTCAAAAATATAAATATTTTATGTAAAGATGTTTCAAGGCAGGTGGTGCTTCATCTAAAAATACAAAATAAATGTGATTTCATTTCAATCAGACACAAAAACATAATTGAAGACATTAAAATGAAATGTAGAAAATCATTTAGGGAAGCTGGTTCAATTAGAATGACATCAAAGGGCCCATTACTATATCTCAAGTTAAGTAAGCATGCTGTCACTCTAACAGACTGGTTTTAATTTGTTCAAACCACTCTACTGGCATGATTTATATTCCAATATTTCTGGCAAACACATTTGGAAGAGTTAATTATCTTTCCTGAAAGGCAAAACAGGTTTTTATTGACTGAATTGAGGTGCAGATTATCTACATATATGTTCAATAATTTTGAACAGGCTATTTAAATTGGATATTTTAATTGAGCACCGCCAACCCAAATCAGAATCTACCACTTTCAGTTTGAAAAAGGTCTTTTAACTTTCTTTTTTCCTCATCTTGCATGTTCCATTCCCTGCTTAGTCCTGGAGAAAATTTATGGGATGGAATTTACGGGATGGACTCAGAGCCTTAGTCACCCCACAGGAACAAATACTCCACAGTAGTTTGCTGCCCCTTCAGCCACACCAATGCGACCCTTTAAAAGAAGGGGTTTTTTTTTACTTTGTTTTCTTTTTTTTTTTTTTAAATGTAGATCATTTCAGTAATTCAGTGTACTGAGTAGCCCCACATGTTGCTGTTCTTGTGCAATGAGGATGAAGTTTCTCAACAGCTTAAACCAATCTAAACCAGCTTTGCCACCATCCTCCCTCCCTTTCTCTTGCGATCTCCACCCCTCTTACGCCGGCGCTGATGGTTCCCAGTGACTCGGAGCTGGTTCAAAGAGCTTTACAGAAACCTATTAGGGCTTTTCTCTCGGTGCCAGGGGTAGTACAAGAGAGGCGGTGTGGGAGCCAGAGCAAAATATTAAGATGAGACCATGGCTATTCTGGCTCAGATTGGTTTAATTTGTCACAGAAGTGCAACCTGAGGGTATAGTAAACACTAGCATGGGGGATACAAGGCGCCAGGGCAGAGGGGGGGGACTGGAAACTTCTGAAGCCAGCTTTCCCAGCAATGCCAACATCTTGAGTAATTTCAGCCACAGGGCTAAGATTGGCATAGGTGGAGCCTGTAGCTGCTCACAGTATGTCCTGTCACAGCTGGGCCCCCTGCGTGTCCCCGAGCTGCCTATTGCAGTAGGGGAGGGAGTGGTGGGAAGCAGAGGACCAGTGGATTTGCCGCAGCTAGGAGACAGTACTCTGAAGGAAATCTCTACAGGCCACATTCAGACAGCTTTTAGATTCTTTCCTGCTCTTAAGTAACAAACTTATTAAAGACCCTGCCTGTTATATTACTTTACGAGTTGGATTGCTGCTTGTCTTTCTACTCTTCCACTCATTGCGTCTGCAGTGTATTAACAAGTATTAACAGCTAACCCTATTACTTGGATTCTTTCTTAGGGTGATTCCTTACTGGGATAGTTTTTGTGCCTTTTCTGAGCAGAACTGCAGATCAGAGTGAACATTTGAACATTTGGGACCCACATTCACCCAGTAAAGGGTATTCCTGTTCAAGCAGAGAAAATAGAATCAAGCCAGCAAGGGCAATGTCACGCCTGATCAGTGGAGGAGGACTGTGACTTCCCTTTACAGACAAAGCACTGTTAGAACTGACTTGTAATGAGGTTTTTAAACCCTCTTTTAAGCACTACATTTAAAAATAGAGATTGCCCCATACTTTGAATTTATGCCTTCAGGGGATAGCGATTTGAGAAGCATTTCAGGATTCGAAGGGATTCTCAGAAATTTCCTAGACAACTCATCAGGAACCAAATCAACAGTATCATGGAAGAATTCAATTATGTTCAACAGAAATTAATCTAAAAACATAGAGAAGAAAAAAACCAAACCGAAACAAAAAAACCCAAACCCAAAAAGATGGCACTTATAGAATTTGTTTGTTTTGGCAAGCATCCTGCTCTATGCAATTCCATAGGAGCTGCCAGAGAGTTTATGGAAGGTTCAACATTTTTATTTCAACCCTTTTGGCCCATTTCAGAGGACAGTGACCTGTAGGAAGTATTATGCATGCTTACTCAGAAAAATGTCTGAAATACCACTGTATGCTCCAGCTATTCAAACCAGAAGGAAGAATGATTTAACTGCTGGCCATGACCAAACATGGATGACAATAGCTAATATGGGATTCCCATCTCAGTAGAAATTTACTTCAGCATCTGCGACATTCAACAATAGAAGGAAACAGTGGAAACCAATAGCAGGATTTCCTTTGACAATTCACTTTTATTCTTTCTTCCCTTAAATCCCTTTATTCTTGCCTAGTAAAAATTGTATACATCAGTAGCAGCTGGAGGGAATGCAACTTCAGGCCTGAAAACACTTCAATCCATCAGCAAAGAGGTGCGGCAGCTGGTCAGTCTGCTCTCATGCAGGAAGGAAGCCGTAGCCTTTGCTTTGAGTCACGAGAAGCAGCCAAGGAGGGAAAGATCCATGCTTAGATGGTGGATACAGTAGCGTCAAGCTCTGGAGGAAAGTTGTTTGTAGAAGATACCATCGTGCAAAGCTGCTCAGTCACCAGTTTCCAGCAAACACCAGTGTATATCTATGTTCACAACAAGAAACTGAAATACTGTCTCTATCTGCATTAGCAAGTGGTGGATTGTAATAGGAGAACATCTTTAGAGAGAAAAAATCATTGTTCCTGAGGACCCAGCTTCTCCACTTTGCTTGTTGCAGAGCATTTTACTGCAGACCAGTTCTAGTCTGACCCAACGGGTCTGAACTGGTGTGAACACATGAGAAGCCTGGATGGATCTCATTTTCTGGTTTAAAAGCTCTCCTGTTTTGTCCACATTGTAATGTGGGTTTGGAGCAAACAAAATGAAAAAAGTGGGCATAACAGGAGAATCATTTCAGAAGTTAACTCCTGATATAAACTAAAATGATAATGCTGATAGTCTTATAGCAGCTGCTTTTCCTCTGCTTTACTAGTGAACGGGTTTTCAGATCAGCATCCTGATAACAGGCAGAAAGGAGATGTGCTGACCTTGCAAAGGAATTACCAGTGACGATCCTTGGAAGGACAGATCCTATCACTCCCCCTGGGGTCACATCAGAGGGGTGACTTCTGGTCAGGAGGTGTGGGATCACAGCAAATCTACTGCTGAGAATACCCAAGCAGCTATGGCATGACACAAGCTCTCCATTACAACCAAAAACACCTGTGTGAGAGGGTATATAGTTTAACCACATAATACATTTCCAATTGAAGTCTCTCCTATCCATCACCTTTACAAACTTTTTGAAGTTTCTTAAGAATGAAGGCTAAAAAAATTTTCACCAGACAAGAATATCATGTTCAGAGCTGGTGAAAATAAATGCTCCCTTTCTGTTCCTTTTCTTGTCCAGAAGTTACTGTGGTGCATCGTAGTAGTACAAGCACAACCAACAACACGGTCACACAAGGAAGTCGAAGGATACAGCATCAGCTCTTGGTTGGCTGCCTGGCTTCCTCTGAGTTAGCAGCAGGCTCCAAAGAAAACACTTGGAAGAGTTCCGAAAGACTATTGCAAAGAAAACGATCATATGCAATAGTGTCTTCTACACACTGTCAAACAGTAATAAGCCCAACCCTTTGGAAATGCAAGTCATTTATCTTCAGAAGACTACAGGAGAAGCAGAACTTTTTGGAGGAAACATGAAAAAGCAAAACTCATACTGTGCCCATCCTGCTGACACACGCCATACAAGAAATAAAAAGGAAGAGAGGCTTATCTTCTTACACTCTGACCTGGCTATGTTTGACTATGTGCTGTACAAAATATAGTCAAACACCCAGAATGTTATCAAAACAATATTAGTGTTCTTGCTTGCATATACATAGGAAACCTAGAATTATGGCCAAAACTTCAACCTCAACCCATACAGTGATATTCAAAGACTTCCTTTAAAACAATTTGGATGCTTATATATTTAGGAATACATGGGACTAGTTAATTATAAGAAATCCATACAAATCTGCATTTCCTGATTTAGCAAGTTCATTTTTGTGTAATTTTTTTTCCATAGAGATAATCAGCTGGCTAATCAACATCAGGGGGTTAGCTACTGTCATTATTTCTTCACTGAATGCATGTAAAGACACAGATTTAAGTTCTTAATGTATCATACATTGGAAAAAAAAATAAAACAAAACCAAACAAAAAACAAACAAACAAACAAACAGCTAAACAAACCAAAAAAACAAACCCCAAATAGGATCAACTGAATTCGGTACAAAACCCCAGCAAAACCCCATTGATTTCAGTGGAGCTTGAGACTTTCTTGTGGTCCAACAGCTAAACAGGGAATGAGACCAGGTCTTTCTTTTTAGTCTTTTCTTTCTGTCTTGCTGTGCCAATATCTTGATATTTGACTCTGCTGCTAGTGTCTAATATGTTTCAACTAGCATGAGTTTCAATATCATAAAAATTCTTATTTTAAGAGATGCTATTTTTTACTATTATTATTTTAGTAAAAATCAATTTTGCAATGTCTATGAAATTGCGTCATGGTTCCCTGGCCCTTCAGAGCTGAATGTTACTAAAGCAATCCTTGAATGACCATTCTAATTCCCTTTAAACAAGAAATTTTTCTCTGTCGTGCTACATGTCTTGCTTTTGATCATTTCCATAACTGATGACTTCTGAAAATTTCCAAACTAGGATTAAGTAACAAAAATGGTGAATCTGTGGGTTCAATATCTATCAAAAGAGAAATCTTTATGCATTATCAACTTCAATCTTTTGAACAGAACGTGGTGTTCTTGGGTTGGGAGGAAAAATGCAGGGAAAAAAAATGCATACTGGGACTGAAGCATGTGTGCGAACATAAGCACACACTTCACCGTTAAGTCATCCTCTGCAGTCTAAATTTGATTAATGAAAGCTGGTTTGTTCTATCAATGATCAAAGCTTCCATGAAAACTAAATGGCTTATGTAAAAGTGGATGAAATTGCAACCCACAGCCTCAGAGAAAACCTCCAAAGTGCACGTGTGCGAGTGCACACACTCACATGCACTACCACCTTTCAAAGTGTTTCTAGCTGGCTGATCTCAGAACAGATCTGTGGCTACCTGAAATCTGTATGATTGTACTGAAATTGAACGCTTCCTAAAAGGGCTTAGGATGAGTTAACAGGAATGTGTGGCCCAACTCTCCTCTCACGCTCATATCAGTGCAAATTAAGACTAATATTGGATTAATATTTTTGACAAGTTGCAGAAGTTTTATGAAAGAATCCAGTTTCTGGGAAACCCAAGGCTTTTGCAAATTTGTGTTTATACTGACAAAACATTTCAAACAGGAAAGCATTTTTGGCATTTTGCTCAAAACCATTTTTATTTTGAAACTAACTTTTTTTAACATAAAAAAGTGTTAAACAAATCAAAAGTAAACCCAAACTTTATGGATCATTTCTTTGTCCTTTCTGCAAATATTCCATTTCTGTAATGAAAATTTAAAAAAGGCAAACAGATAATTTAATACAGTGCCCAAGTCAGTTCAACACCATCCTGACTGTACAAAAGTAATAGTGAACTCTCGATTGGTCAACTTTGCTTAAACCGTAAAATCAATTATTATTTTCAGATTGTTTCATTTCACACATCAGAAATGGCCTCCAGCGAATTTGATAAATTCCTTAAAGATTTTTTGCATTTAAACAAAAGAAATTACAAAGAGCTTTACAGAAAATTCATACTCATGAGCCCTGATTAAAGACAACAGATTCCCACTTGTCGTGAGTACACTTTTCATTGCTTGAACAGCACAAAGTAGTAATGTAAGATATACTCAGTTCATTCCAATTTATCTTCACTTTAATTTTCCATCTCCCTCCTAGGAAGATTCAAAGGGGTCTTAACGTAAGCCATGAATCAAAACCTAAGTTATATTGCCATTTATGCTTGCAACAACCTTTCAATAATATCGTAATTAGTGTTTTGTTGCAAATAGAGTTCAGTGCACTCAGCCAGACCCTATTGGCCTGCAATTCCAGCTCTGTCAGACTACCTAATGTTTCACATCTGGCTAAAAGGGAGTTAAAATGTCAATCCTTGAGCTAACTCCTTTTAAGTTGAAATGACAACTCATTTTCTCTACTCAACAGAAGCAGAAGCCTCTACTGAAAACTGTGCTAGCTATGAGGGCAGCTTTCGTGGTGGGCCCATCTCTGCAATTACCTTACTGCTGCAGACTCAGTCTATTTACTCCGTGTTGACAACTTTCAGACTTTTTCAGTCTCAGCCTGGTTTGAAGTGGTAACAAAAAAGTGAACTGTTGGGTATGCAAATTTTTTCCAACTGAACTTTTAAAAATCTTCAGAAAACTGTAAGTATTACTAAATTCTAGCCTTAAGATTTTTCCTCTTTAGCTTAAACTCCAGTTCTGGTAAGATACAATCTTCATACACTGACGGTTTGTTTACAGGACACTCACTGTGATGGTCTGACCCTCTTAGTAATAATTATAATAAAAAAAACTTTAAAAAGAAAACATTTGCATGCCCATCAGCTTACCAGGGAATCACACAACAATCTTGATTACTGAGGAGTTGTTAGCATACAGGACCGATGTTATGTGTACTTATACACACTCACTTTGCCTTGTTCACTTGAGCAATCTCCAACGCTATCATGACAATTTATCAGTATCACTTGACAGCCAAGACTGCATGATGTAGCCAGAGAGCTGATCCAGTGTCCTCTAAAGTCAACATAATTCTTTCCACTCTTTGAAGGATTACATTTCGATTTCTTTTTGTCTTTGGAAAGTATTTGGAAATTTATCTTCTATGCTTAGTCTTCCCTGAAAGATAGACTTTTTAAGGGTAAAATAGCCCCATGAACTGTAGCATGGACTGCTCTCTGTGGTGTTTTAAAAGTTGGTAAAATAGCTGCTTCCACTGTGATTTCATTTTCTTAGTTGTCTATCTATCTGTCTAGGTTAGACCAATAGACAGCTATCCAGATTAGACAAGCAGATATCTAGGATGACAGGAGGGAGAGAGTAAAAATATCAGTCCTAGATGGACAGGATGGGTTAATGGCAGCATTATTAGCTAAGTATTTGTTTTGTTTGGGCACAGGAAAAACACTTAAAAACCTGCTCTGTCTTTGACGGAAAAGTTGAAGAATGACCATGGCTTCAAGGTGCTGGTTGGCTTTTACCAAACAAAACACCTATTGAATATTATCGTCACACAGATAAGTCACTGGGAAAAAGCAGGAGTGAAGTCATAAGGATGAGTTATGTCTTGCCAGTTCTCATAAGGAGAGAAAGGATATTGCCAGGCCACTGCCATTAACAAGTTCTCAGACCTTTCCCGCACACTGTGAAGGACTAGGTCATTGTGTTGGAGCTGCAGTGCATTTCCTTCCCAAACCTGAGGCAGGAAACAGGAGCACAAGGGAACAAAAGAAGAAAGAGAAGTCCTGAGATAGTTCCATTATAACCATATGTGACACTGCAAAGTATTTCCCTTCTCTTCCTCCATAAAAACATCTAATTTAAACTAAGCGGTGAAGCTGGACAAGAAGCGGTCTTCAGTCCTCTTTGGAGTTGCCCTCTTTTACTCCATGTTCAACCTTTTGTCATATGATTGGTATTACTTACTCTTTCCTTTCCTGCCAAGCAAACAGCCTGAAGGGCCTGACTAAGGCCAGCCAGGAAAAAGACACAGAGAGATTGGTAAGTTACCAGAAAACCCTCCTGATTAGCTCCCTCTCATTTTAAAGGGGATTCAATGGATTTATTGCTTAAAAATATTTTTTTAAAAAATCGCTTTTCTTTTCCCCCTTTTCCCTGAACAAAACATTAGTGCTCATTTTTTCCTGGAAAGATATCCACTCTAGTCTATCAACTGAAGATTAATAAGTCACTGTTATTGCTAAACCAAGGGCACTGGAAGAATGCTTGCACTCCAAGCCCCCATTGAATCCAGTAAGCTTTGTACTGGGACCTCTAGGGGAAACATAATATGAGACTAAACAGGTTTTCCAGTAATCGGATTTATTCTTTCTTCCTAGTGCAATAAGACACACCAAAGATCACTCATTATTAACCAAGAACCTTTTTAGATTTCCAAATACATTTTTCCTCAGTTAAATGCATATATAAACAGCTTGAGGATACACATTAATAGTTCCCCTCAGTATTAATCATTGAAACAACAACAAAAAAAATTAATTCACACTTCCACTGAAATAGTTAAATGCTGAAATTTATAAAGGATCATTCCATAACAGGATTGGGAGTATTACCTCTGGGCTAATGCATACAGTAAAGGAAATTAAAAGAGGCTGCAAAGCAAAAGTAAAAGTAGAGCTGGCTCTTACTGAAGTCAATGTCAAAATTCCTTTAAACTGGAGTAAGACAAGACCAAGCCCAGCAGCCTGGAGTCACTACAAAGCCAAGGGAGATTTTAAAACACAAGTAATAAGAGTAGGGAACAGCAGAACAATTATTAATATTACGAAGGTAGAAATCACACCTATTAATATCTAAAATACTTCTCCAAATGCACATTTTAATATTTTTTAGGACTAGTATGCATGTCATTAGTACAAAGCAAGGATCTTTTTTCTTAGTCTAATTGGGTTTTTTTCTTCACAGTATACATGCAGCGTAAATGCATTCATATTTCTATATATCTTTACCATGTGTGCCTGCAGAGAGGGAAGGACCATAGTTACATGGGCAGGAAACAAAAAATGTTCCATTTTCCAAGCTTATCCTTGCCTTCAAATCATTACAATGCTAGATTTTATCAGGAACGCTCCTTTAAAAAAATTAAAGAGAATTTCAGTTCCAGATGGAGTCTACAGTGATGTTACAAAGATAATATAAGGAACAGAAAGTGGAAACAGATGTGTCATTTTTGCAGAGATGGATTACATTAGTGTAAAAATCTCCAAATGTTATGTGAGTTGTGACATCTGCAGCAATATTTACAGACCTGGGTAGATCTCTTCACCTCCTCCTGTGGATTTCCTGGTTTGGATGGTCATTTCTTTCTTTATAGCTTCATAGATTGTAAGTGACCATCTAGCCTGACCCTCTCACAGGCTGTGGGACTTCCCAGAATTAATTCCCAAACAATGCTTGCCTGGAACTGCAGCAATAGGCAACCCATGACTACACTTACTAGCCATACTAATGAATTTTTTGTTGCTAGACTGAAAAGCCGAAACCAAACTTCTCAGCAAAGCCATCTTCTAAGCCTGCTCATAGGATTGTCATCACTTTTCCATAGTCATTAGCTCCTCTGTTGAATTGCTGTAACTTTTTGTTCTTGGATGAATGACCTTCCTGTATGAAAATAAATTTTTTTCTCTCTCTTTTTTGCATCAGTACTCTGAGCCCTTCTTTTTCTATCATTTCGTTCGTGCCCAATCTCAGCAACCTCTGAAAACCCTATCAGAAATAACTTTCATGTTTTCTTGTGTATCAGTGATGAAAATGGTACCCATGTAAAGGCCAAGAACCACCTGTTCTCTTATTAATGACAGCTCCCTGACATGCATACATTTTGAGACCTCATGCTGAGGCTTTAATCTATGCTGTATTACTGATTGTCCTTTTCATGTCTTGACCAGAATGTCAAATGCCAAAACATTTCGGTGCCATTGTCTTCATCAGTCAAACTTATCTCCATTTTTTAAAAATAAAATATCAAAAGCTATTTTCTGTAAACCTATGTCAATTGGTGCTGACACTAAGACTCTCCCTTCATTTTTCATGTAAAAGTTCTTCAGCACCTTCCCACAATTCCTGCAGCTATTGGGGTCACCCTCCTTATCTGTTAAAATATTGGTACAGGATTAATTTTTCCCAGCGCTAGATGAGAACAAATATTTAGAGGGAGATTTATCAAGCTAGCTAATTTTAAAATACGTAGTTTGAATGGTATGTGTTCGATGTCCTTCTTAAATACTGGATTAGTGACGTGAATATATCTTTTGGCTCTTTCTGTGTATCCAGGACACGACTACTTACTGAGCAGTTCTGCCCCTTTGTGTCATTATAGACAATTCTACCACTTTCTGTTAACAATAGAGCAATACAATTGTAAGATTTCTTAGTATATTTTAAAACTTCCCTCTTACACTCTAGAAGTAGTCTGGAGTTCTCTCTTTGTGTACTTTTTTTTTCCCTTAACCAGTGTTGAATAATTCCTACCTTCTGACTCGTACCACTATCAAATTTGCCTTTCTTCCATTTTTATACAAATATGCGTTTTTCCTGGTTTTTTGAGTTTTTTGCATTTGGTGTTTTGTGTGTATGTGTGTTTCACATCTATCTGTTTCCACTTTCCCTTTGAGCCAGGGTTTTGTTTTGTTTTGTTTGGGTGGTATTTTTTTTTAAAACCAATATGGCCTTCTCTCTCAATTGTGGCTTTTGGAGCATTTGGTGAAATATTCCTAAGCAGCTCCCAATTATCATTCACATTTTTCTGTTTAAATGCTTTCTCCCAAATGATTTAGCTCTTAATTGTTTTCAGCTTTATGAAACTGCTCTTTCAAAGCACTAAGAGAGGGGGCATGTGAAATTTTTTTTACAGTTTCTGCTAGTCTGAACACTTTTGTTTTCATATACCTAATATAAAATTGCTGAAGATGTATAGCTAAGCACTAGCTATTGTATTAACAGTATTAACACTGGGTTTAAATTTCCCTTTTACCTATCAAGTGCAGTAGAGGGCTCAATATTCCAGGAACATTTTCAGAAATAAGAAATGGGTAAAAAGAAAATCCTGCAGCTTGTATAATGTTGAAAATAGGCATTTAAAGCACTAGCCATCATGGTCTCTCCTGTCACTTGGTGCTGCAATATTCTTATGAGAAGAGTAAAATTAAAAACAGGGTTTGATTTGTAATTTGTTACCAGATAAGTAGATAAATCTCCTTCCTGCAAGACTGATCAGATCTGTTCAAGAGACATGCTCACCACTGCGCTTCAGATTTTCACCATTCCTCTGAAATGTTCCGCAAGTATCTTGACTTTCGCTGGATGCTTGGTGAAAAGGCAGGCAGGCTTTTCAGCAGAACAACCACTCTCTTTAGGAAGCTGGGGGGAATGGGGTTTGAGAGAGCAACGGTACATCAGTTTCTATATTCAAAAGCAATCAAGTTTATATATTCAAAAGAGAAATACAAGAAAAAGTTTGATTTTTCAAATGCACTAAGTGCTCGACTACATCTGACCAGCAGGTTAATAATCAAGCTGTTTCATCAAGCTGATTTGACAGATGCTTCAGTTGGCTCAGAAGAATTATAACTGGAATAAATTTTTTTTTTTTTTTTTAATCCAATCCCAAACTTTTAAATCAATTCAGTGGTAACATGGGGAAAAATAAGAAACACTGACAAAGAATAACGTCCTTCTTTGTGCTTGTAGTCAAAGTTAAATACATTTGAAACCGATATTCATTGCTGACCCGCTGGAACAAGCACAGAAATTTCTCCCAAGTGTTACCTAATTCAATTATGGGCTTTGTTTAATGATTCAGAGCACACTTTAGATCATTTTTCCAATGAGCTCCTTAGCTAAATAATCACTATTCTTTTCTTAACAGGATTAAAAGATATGTAGTAACTCACAAGAATTACAAGAGAATTAGTTGAAGTAGTCACTTGAAGAGATCCAGTGTGGAACAGGTAGTAGTAATTTGGATGCCAAGATCAATTTCTTTATTATTATAAGGGAGCTGGTGCTTCTGAAACTAATGACACTGAACTGAAAGACTGTCAAGATTATAATGCCAAAGAGTTTTAATAAATTAGTTGGAAGGGATGAGGGATGGTCACTTGTGGGAGATGTGCCAAAACAAGTAGCCTTCAGGTTTGGTGACATATCAAGTGTTTCCAGACAACTTTTAGATATGTGCTTTGGATTCCCCTTTTGACATAATCAGCTACATCTCTTAGGGTTGACATGTTTTGTCCGTGCCTGGTCAGTAGCAATGCTCAGGGGAGACCTAGGCGGCTGGAGGACGGACAGTGTTTGTTTTACAGTGTAGGCACAGAGGTACTTACTCTTCAGTGGCAAATGCATTGACACATCAACCACCGTGCTGAAAGTTCCCAGTTGAGAACTATTTCAAGGACAAGAGCAGACTTAGTCTGGCCAGCTGCTTCTATTCTGTGTACCAGAAGAAAGGCACAAAATTTTTCAAAGCAGTTAGTCTTCATTTCACTTATCATGGCAAGAAGTGAATGATTTAAACAGGTAAGTAGAAAAGTTCAAACGATGGCTTTTCTCAGTTTGATGATTGATTTGAAGGAAACAAAGTGGTGCAGAGTGGTTAGAAATAAAAATGCTGTTTTAGCTGAAAGGAAAAAAAAATGTTTTTTAAAAGAAGGTGTCACAGACTGAAAGGAAAGTTTGATTTAGAAAGAGAGTACTTCCTTCGAAGTGACTGTAGTAAGAGGTTCAGAAACCAAAACTAGATTTAAGAAAAATGATTAATGCTTTCCCCTAATAGCTCAACAAGTAAAATAATGCCCACACCTACAGGGACTTCAGTTCCATTTATTAAGGAGTTTTAAATCTACATCACCCAGTTCCTTAATAAATGTCTGAAAAACCAAGCTGTAGACTGGTATTGGAGAGGGTACCCTCAATCTCTCATTGCTTTTCCTCACTTCATATTAAGATACAAGGTAGTAATTGGAAATAATCATGGATCAGAAATCTGTTTTCCCATCTCTCAAAGCGATGGACTTAATTATTAGGCTGGAAAGTAATTTTTTTTTTTGTGCTTCAAATAATATTTAGATAACTTACATAAAGCAAAACACCTTTGATAGAAGAGGGCAGCTTGTATCAGGATACTTTACAGAAGATCACTAGAGCACTCTTCCAAGTGCAGACTACTCATTTCATGTGTACAATGCTGTTAAAACTCTTTAGAGTTGAAAAGTGCTTAGGATCTAAATCTCCTACTTTCTAAAGAATTTCTCTGACTTCTGGCTATTATTCACAAGACTGCTCAAACCCCTTCTCCCAAACAGACACCCGTCACCAGCATGTGAAGATGAATCCTACACCATTACTGTGTTTTAGGAACCCTAGAAATGACATGCCTAGAAATAAAACTTTCAAAGAACTAAGGCAAGGAGAAGTCTAATTTCTTGACCCCAAACATCATTGAGCAGGAGGCAGACTATTGTCAGGGGTTTAGTCAAACCAGATGAGCTTCTGGTACACACCCAGTCATCATCTCAAGCGCCCCAGAATGCCTTTTTGCCAGTCGTCACTGGGAGCTGTTGCATCAGGTATGCTCCCAGGGGTTGGATGAGATTTGTAGCTCTCCATCCTCTACATACGTACCAAAATTGCAACTTAGCTACTATTACAAATCTTGCCTGCCATGCATTTATCTAAAGCTTTGCAATTATCAAAGCAAATTACCAGTTCTGTATACACAGATGTGTTAAGAAAGACCAAGTAAAACCATGCAATGTTCTCCCAGGCTTCTGCTAGATTTCCACACACCAGCTGTCCACTGGACCTCCACCTTATGCTGCGTCTCTCCACTACTGAGGCCAAGCGCAATGGTTGACAGTCGTCTCTTCCTCCAACACCTACATTATTAACAACAGCTCAGGACTTGTGCTTTACACTGTCTGTTTCCATTTTCTAGGTATTACTGTCAGTCCCTAGCTCCCTTGTGAATTACCTTCCTTCCTCAGCAGCTGCATGCTAGATGGGGGTACTAAGACTCTCAGGTTTTTCAAAAAAGAAGAGTAAAAGGATTTTTTTAGGTATATTTTGAGGTTCTGATCACCTCCTCAGAGCAGCAGTATGATTAAGGACAGGAAAGATGAGNCAGGCTGAAATTAAAAGTGAAAACCCCAACATTTTTCACTCAAAAAGTTCAGTTTAGAAAATGCTTTTCTCGGGGAAAAATTACATTATGAAACTATTTTTATTGCCTTTAAAAGCTCTAAGTGTTTTTTCTTCCATTTTTTTTTTCTTTTGTAAATAAAAAGCTGTATCAAAAGGCACTACAGTTTTTCTGTTGACACAGAAAAAAAAAACATCTTAGCTCCACTGAAGTGAATGGCAAAAATGTTTATGACCATTTTGGTGCAGGAATGTCAACCATGCTTTTACAAAAGGTACAAGCAGAACATTTCCAACATGACCAGGCCACTAAAACATGAAACGTTGTAACAAAAGGGAAAAAAAATACAGCAGATTGAAAGAGTTTAATTAGGAGATCCTGATGGATTGTGTCAGCTTTCCCTCTATTCAAAATTTAATCTGGTGTAAATCTGAAGCTGACATGGGTAGAGTAATAATGATTAGGAGAAAATATAGAGCAAATGCCCTTCTCATTACATTCTCATTTATGTATTGTTATATGAATCAGCTGGCTCTCAAACAAATTAGGTAGTGGAAGAGATTTAAGAGAAGTAGCAACTCATCTGAATGGCAGCAGTTTTCCAGAATAAAGAGGAAAATGCATTTTATTTATGAAAACTCAGCTGCTTCAAAGTGGCAGAATATGTCTGCGAGAAAAAACATCTATGGTGAATATAGTTAAGAGACCGAAGCTTTGCAACTGAAAAAGCCTCCCCTCTAAATGAGTAAGACGTATAGGAGATCTCTTTCCTCCACTGGTAATGGGCACAGACAGCAATGCAGTGTCAGAGCTGCCCCTCTGCCCATGCCAGTGACAGCAGTGATGCTGCTGATGAAAATGAGATTTCCCTGGGTGCACACAGTGTCCGAAAACCAAATAGAAAGGGACAGTGTCAATGAGCTTTTTAATAATCATAGGAACACTAAGGAGATTGTCAGGGAAATGAGGGTTGTGGGGAGACAGACTGCATTGAAGACTGAAGGAGATGTCTTGAGTTTCTGGAGTTAAGGATAAAAATTCTCCTGGCATCTGCAAGGCCAGGAGCTCACCCTCAATGTGTAAAATGGTGAATGCAAAACTTACTGAAGAGAGCAAATCATTTCCATATCAGAAAGAATTCTGTCAAGGAATGACTCCCACTGATAAATATACTGTGATGATTTAAAAGCAAATCTTCTCATTGCCGACTAATGGTGATGTAAATGAAGCTTAAAATGACCATGAGAAAGAAGCTTCTAAAATTATGGGATGCTTGATAGGGCAGCATGTTTACTTGTGACACGAGTCACAAGACTTTTCCCTAAGTTGAATAATTTTAAATAAATTTCAGAGCACAACAAACGGATATCAATTCTGGTACATTGAGTTACTGTGGAAAACCTCCTTATGTACCCATGGACCAATATGGGTCATCCTATTTTACCTAGTAACAAATAAAATCTGTAAAACAGCAGTTAGGAACACCAACAACCCAGAAGAGAATTAGCCTGGATGAAAAGCTTACATCCCAGTTTCCAAAAGCTAAAATCTACCCCAGCTTCTTCCCTCTCCACTCGTTTTCCTCTGCTGAAAAGTGACAGTGATTGATGTCTTCTCCCACCCAAAGTATGCTGCGGTTATTGCTCCTTATGGTTAGAATTAAGCTAACAGCCCAGCTCAAACACTCACCCATTTAGATGAAGTATTTATTAGCCACGAATCCCTCTGTTCTTACACCACCTCAAAGTTCTTGTGTACGTCACTGAGGAACACAAAGGGAAGGACTCTGGCATTCGGTCGGAGGCTCCAGCACCAAACCCTCTAATAAGGCGAGCAGGCATGGAACGGCTCCGAAGGCCCAGATGTTTAAACCATATGAAGCTGCAGAAGAAAATAAAGAGCAGCTGAATTACAAAGGAGGGAAGGATACAATGTTTGTCTATGGTTAAACTACTGTAAACTTTGAAATCGGTATTATGGAATCCATTAGAAAACCCATAACTTTGATTTAAAAGTAATAGTCGTAAGATTCTTACTTTGCCATTATTTATGGCATAATGAGAAGGTATGTTACTAGAATCCCACAGACTAAATAGATGGATTTCATTAAAACTGTCCTGATGAAGAGTAAAATCGAAGGAAAAAGGAAATAACAATTTTTATTTGATGCCAATTTATTTTCATAGAGCGCTTTGTGCAGCAGAAACCTAAGAAGATGAAAGGACAGGGAAAACTTTTCCCTTTCTTCCATAGTATAGTGGAGCTTTTTAATGGTATTTGAAGGGCGGAAATGACCTACTTCCAGTTGCTTCTATATTAAGAATCTGGCTACATATCCAAGACTTGCCTGAAGAATGAAAGCAATGTACAAATTCAGATCAGGATTGATTTGTCAACACATCGGTTAAATAGAAAATTTGTTGCTAAGAATGTGCTGTAAAAATGAGTACTTGAAAGTCTGCCCTGGTAGGGTCCTTCAGGGACATACCTCTGATGCTCGCTTTGCCTCCCTCCCCGCTCCCTCCTGCTCTCCCTTCCTCTCCCTGCTCTCATGGCTGTCCTGGGGAAGCAGAAATTGCAGAATTATGGCTTTGTGCCCTTCTGAAAGAAGGTCAGCTTTTCACTCCAAAGGGCCCACAAACCAAGTCTGCACAAAGTGGAACCAGGAGTGCCATGGGCGCTGCACTTTGCATGGAGATCTCTCTCCTCACTGGACTCAAAGGAGCCCCATGAGCTTACCCACTCACCTCTGTCCTTAAACTGCTCCTGCCAGAGTGGTTTCTCACAAGACAGAGCTCTTCTAGGAAGACTACCATGACTGCAGCAAAGAGACTGTCCTATCTTACAGATTCAATTTCAAAATAAATGTCACGTGAAGTCTACTAGACTGTCAGAAGCCCAGAGACCTTGTGTCCTGTCTGGTAAACCAGCACCACACCAAAGTCTGCACAGGGCATGCAGCAGAAAGGCTACTCTCCTTCCTTCCCAAGAACATTACGTGGTGGTGTATGCTTGTGGTATCGAGACAGATGATACATCATGTGGCATCGCTTCTGAGGCTGTGCCCACCCCATGCAGAGTGCAGGTGGGAGAGGAATGAATGATCCAGCATTTTTATATGATTATCTTATGGAGACACAGGAAGGACACAGGCCATCCTGAACTGTTAACTCCAGTCTTGTGTTATAATTAAGGACATGATATAGTCTATAGTTAGTTTTCAGTAAATAGAGGGGGTTCTGTCCCTGAACTCAATCTCTCTACTTTCCAGCTCAAATGGCCACTTCCCCCCTACTAGTTCTGTGCTGCCCCTTTCCTGCACCTTAGTCATATTTCTGGCATGCTACAGTTGGCTTCCCCAAGCACGCTAGTGCTTTTCCACTTCCAGCCCACACTCACCACCTCCCGAGGCAAAGAACCAGAGCTGGGTGCAGCCTTCCAGGTGAGTGCTCAGTTGGCCTCAGGTCAGAGGTGCTAAAGCTCTGGCTTTAGCCAGAAGAGGTTTCTTCTGTCTCTCACTGGAAACAACTCTCCTGTTTTATTCTAGGCCATACTTATATTTTTCGATGACAGATTGTATCAGCAGCTCATTAGTAACCACCATAACTCGAGTTTTCTTCTTTTCACTTGTCACCTACCAATGTACTTCTGGCTTACTGTTCCTAGGTGTGAGCCTTTGCATTTCTTTTTAATATGTATACCCCCTTCGGATGGTGGAGCCCTCACACGTATCCACCCTTGCAGCACTACATTCCAGTCCTTACCCACATCAGCAACATTTCCCAAACCTGTGTTACCCACTCATTTCATAACGGCTCCCAGTGCGTTGTGCTGAGACCCACAGCCCAGTGGAAGTTAAAGTCTGCAAACAAACCACATCTCACTGAATACCTGGAAAAATAAATATTTTTGTTTGCAGCTTTTCACTATAAAGTTGTATCCACTGGTGCTCACATGTGTTTCTCAGATGTACCCCTGTGTGCACACACAGAATATGAGCATTAACAGGGTAGGCTTTAAAACTGCTCAGTCATTTTGGTAGTTTCACACTCTCAGCTATTAAACTAACGGTCTGAGCAGCTGAATTTTCTTTGGGATGACACATTCTCAGACAGGCTATAAATTCAAATTATGAAGAAACTTTGATGCTCCCATTTCTTATTCCTATTCTAATGTTTTAAACTGTTGATGGTGATTTATTAGGAGTTAAAGAATCATTGCAAGAAAATAAGAGCCATGAAGTCCTTTTCACTCATTTACTTTTAAATCTACAGACTTTTTGACCATCACTGCCTTACAGTGACACCTTCTGGAAAATCTAGGAGGAGAGGGAAAGCTGCTCTGTAGAGGAACAGAACATGTGTGGGACTGGCATGAATCAGCCTGGGTCAGCTTTGGAGCACTCATTCCTGGCAGACTTCTGATGTTAAAATACCTGCACAGTTTTATAGCCATCCTATGGCTTCAGCTGTCTTTAAGAAAATGAATCTATCACTAAGTCATTAATCTGGTCATATTTGTTTTCTTGCATAAAAGAGTACTCAAGTGTAGGGTGGCAGTACTTCCTAGCATCTCACAAATAAACACAGAAGAAATAATTTTTGCTGAATAAAAATTCATTCTGTTTCAAATCCTCTCTAAAAATATTGCTGTATGTTGAGAGGGACACTTGTGTTGACACTAAAAGTCTTTAAGGGAGAATAATAGTTGAAATACAGAGATTTCTGTCTTGGTTAGGCAGGCAAAACAGGGGAAAAAATGCAAAAATCCATGAGAGGAGAACAGCAGAAGATGTGAAAATACATTTTCCATTTCTAGACAGCAGTTCAGCTGCTGACAATCCACTGTCATGGCACCGCTCCCAGTTTCATCTACTGCTCCCTCAGTATTTAACTCAGAAGGGAGTTAGGCGAGCATCAACAGCAGTTTCTGAGGCCCCTCGCAATACACTGTGGCAAGAGCGACTCTGCTGTGTCTCACTAGACTTACAAACAAGAAGGGCTTTGACATTGGTTGCCATTTAAGCAAATACAGGTTTTACAAGTAAGGTCTGGGATCTGGGGATGGCCACATTCAGTTCGTTAGCAGTGCTACACTGAAGAATAGCCAGTGCAGGAATGGCGTAGGAGGACAGTTTATTATAAAAAGCTGAAATCTAACTGAAAGCAGAGCCTTAGGCCCCCACAAAGAGTATGGCAGGGTGATTTTCCAAATTCTCAGCTATGGACGTCACGAGTAGGAACTCCAAAATGTCTCAACATCCTTACTGACGTTGTCACTGATGACCCCAGTGCCATGAGTCTCCATCCATTTGTATAACAGTGCTAGCTGTAAATTTCCAGCTCATTAGTTAGTATACGTAAGCATGAAATCAGCACAGCCATACTGATTTAAACCAGATGAGGGTCTGACCTTTAGTTTCGACACAGGATCATGTGGGAGAGGAAATCATATTATATGGGAAAGAGCCATTACAACTATGGAAGCATTAGTCAGGTAAGCTCAGCTGTACTTGTAGGGGACAGAACCTTGTGCCCAAAGCCACCAGGCTGGCTGGCACTAACTCAGCCCAGAGCACAACACGCTGAGTGCTGCTCTCACCAAGCCCTCAACCTGAGAGACGGGGCGGGCTGGCACCACAGTGTGGCAAACCCTGGCCTGATCCGCCACCTATGCAGATAGGCTGTGCCCAGAGGTACCTGCCATGGGCACGTCCCAGATTTCCAATCTCCAGAGCCGTTCAGGGCGCACAATCGGCCCATCTGGTCCCAATGTGGAACCGGCACATGGCCAAAACCTGCATTCTGTCTCAAGAAACTGCAAATCGTCCCAGTGCTGCCAGCAAGAGAGCACTTCAGTCTTCAGGAGGCTGCTGAATTAACAACAGGGATCTTCCCAATGCTGATTAGCCCATTCATTTATTCCCAAAGGTTTCCATTATCATTCATGCTTTGGTAGTTCCTTTTCCTGATTCCATCTGCAAGAGGACTTTACCAGTCTGCAGAATAAAATGTACTTACAACACAAAAAGGAGTCAGGGAGACTTTGCTAAGCAGACACACTTTCCAGAAGAAAAGAAGAGAAAAATGCATGGAGCAATAAAACAAGATCTCATATAACCAGGGTTGATCACAGATTTCATCTGAAAACCATGAAATTTCCAGATTTGTGATTTCCATCCCTTAGAATCAATTTAGGTAGGTCCTTCAGCATCACCCAGAAGGTGAGGTCCTCAGGTAACAAACCCCCAGCAGCTGGGGATTTCAGACATACCGGGTACTGTAGGATTTGCAATAAAGCAAAGAGTTGTCAATGTTGGTTTTATTTCTATATAAATCTAATCTCGTTATGCCTGTGTTGTTACTCCATAGGCTGTGCCTTCTTGTACCGACTCACTATGAAGGAGATTGCAAGGTTGGGTATAACAGGTGTAGTATGGAGAGCGTTAGATGGAAGGAGACATAACAGGTACTCACTGGAACTCACAGGAGCAAAAAGGGAAAGAGGGAGAAGCAGCAGGAATGATCTGAGACTAGTGAGGAGAGACCAGCACAGTGAGTTAAATGAAAGGAGTTAGAATGCAAGCAGATGGCTATCTTAGAATTTTATTTTCTTTTTTTAAAAAATGGTAATATCAGATTTGTCACAATAAGCTCAGACCGTTTTTTCAATACTTGCAATAGCTGCTCTCACCCAGAGTCTAGAAACACCACTGCAGTAAAAGCGTTAGAGAAGCTGAAGGAAGAAAAAGCTTTTGCAATGAACAGCTTAAGATGGTGACAATGAGGTTTTCTTTTTTCCTCAACCTCTGCTGAACGTTAAGTAAAAATTATTCAAGATACAAAGGATGCATGTATTTTTCACTGATAACTATGAGAGTCACATGGCTATAAAAAGAAGTTTATGTCAGCCTAGATGTAAACCACTGGTCTTGAAACCATGAAATTAGAGAGAGAGGGGGGGAGACTGAGCACAAAAAGAAAGAGAGAGAGCGTGTGTATTTGCAAAAGGACACAATATGCCGGCTGGTATTGCTTGGCCAAGGACAGGGAGCCTTCTCTCCTATATATATAATTACGATAAACTCCCTATCATAAAATATTTAAATGCAAGTTTCTTTTCAATTCAAGAAGCAATCTTCAAAAAGGACCCTTTTACTGTAATAGTAATCCATATTAATTTACTACAACAATAACAGAAGTCAGTTTGCCAGTTGGTGTTTTGCTTTTACTATAAAGCCTGAAATGGAAACTGTGGCCTTGATGAAAACTGTAAAATTCCAGTAAATGGGATTAGTCATCCTTTTGTGTGCCCCAGTTCCACATATCAAATAACAAGCAGTGACACCCTCAGCTACCAAGTGGAAGCAAACATACTTCAAAAAGGGAAAAAAAGCCACAGAGAGGATGAGTAACATTTGACATTTTCATGTCCGGAATTTCTGTAAATGTCTCTCTCCCAGAGGAGAAATATCTTCCAAAATATTTAGTTCTTTGTGGTATTTCTCTTTGATAAAGTACTGTGAAATCCAGAGGGGGGAAACCCTTAATGAAAACATCTTAGTATTTAATTAACTCTTTGCAACCTGGGACAGTTTAAGGCATTTCAAATCAAGACTAGTATAGCAGATGGCAAAGGGGAATGGATTTCAATCTAAAAGATTCCTCATGGTTGTGGAGAGCTTCACTACCTGCTTTCTCCCCATCCAATAGAGCCCCAAGGCTTTTGATTTCATCCTCAGGAGAAGAATCCCGTTGAACAAGAACCTATTGATCACACAAATATTGTACACCTAATCTCTTTGGTTTTGATGGAATATGAATTGCATCAGCCTTTAGAAAGGACTAATATTTCCATCATAGAGCTCAATGTTGCCAGTGGAAACCCTATATATTCACATTCTGCACGTTGGTCACATAGTGAATTGAGTCAAAGCCTGGTGCGCTCCGTTGCTTGTGCAGTCCCAAGCAAAGCAACTGTATTGAAAAAGTTGCAATATAAGTTTCTGAGTTAATTGTCTGTTGGCTTTGAGTAAAGCACCCAATTTTCATAAGATTTCAGCATACTGAATGGATCTTAAACAGATTTCTAGTGCAAACATGCTGCCAAGGACATTGTATAACAGGGTTTTATTATTCTAATCCATGGTCAAATTACAGGACAATAAAAATACATTTTAAAAATGTAGTTACAAATTTCAGCACTTGGCTCAAAATGAAATCAACTGTAGCAAACCCAAATCCTTGTAAGTACTTAGTGCTTTTGTTATTCTAACTTCATGGCATGGATCAGAAATAAAAATCCCAACATAATACCTCACTAACATCAGTTAAATCCACACAAATACTGGTAACTCCACAGCACTGGAAACACCCTGAGTCATTTCTCTCCATCTTGCAAGGAAGCCATGCTCCACAGCAATCCCACTCTTCAGCCTGATTAAGAAAGGTCTTCCTCCAGAAAATCAGCCCTGGATATCTTCCCTTGTTGATGTTGGTATAAAAGTCAGAATGGGAGAGCTCCAACCTCCAGGACGCCCGTGGCCTTTTTCTAAGTAGACAACTGAAGTTCAGAGAGGAGTACCTCTTCTGCACACACAAAGCGCCACATCCCAGCCTTCCAACCGGGACCAACTGGCCCAACAGAGTGGTATACAGGTGAAGAACGGACTGAAGCCTTCATAAAAACCACCTGCTCTGCTTCTCTTGGGCACCCATAGCCACAGCAATAGGTTTACACCTCAGAATGCTTTGTTTTAAATAATAGTACCAGAAGGGAGACAACCCTGTCTTTATCGCTGATGTAGACATTAGTTGCACCACATTCCTGT
Organism: Burhinus bistriatus; assembly: GCA_013397275.1. Classification (NCBI taxonomy): domain Eukaryota; kingdom Metazoa; phylum Chordata; class Aves; order Charadriiformes; family Burhinidae; genus Burhinus; species Burhinus bistriatus. The sequence continues at coordinate 1,530,623 of VYXH01005431.1, forward strand.
CAGCAAGAATGAAAATTTACATTGCTCTTTGAGATGGAGGGGAGAATCCATACTACATAACCAGGTAATTCTTTGCACATTGCATACAACTATTTCCCATTTTTAAAAGAGAAAAAAGGAAGACCCGGGGAACTACAGGATGGTCAGTCTCACCTCTGTGCCCAGCAAGATCATGGAGCAGATACTCCTGGAATCTATGCTAAGAGATGGAAAATAAGGAGGTGATTGATGACAGCCAATGTGGCTTTACTAAAGCTAAATTGTGCCTGACAAATTTGGTGGATTTCTACAATGGGTTTACAGTTTTGGTGGATAAGGGAAGAGCAACTGACATCATCTACCTGGACCTGTGCAAGGCATTTGACACCGTCCCACATGACATCCTTGTCTCTAAATTGGAGAGACATGGATTTGACAAACAGACCACTCGGCAGATAAGAAATCGGCTGGACAGCTGCACTCAAAGAGTTGCGCTCAATGTCCAAGTAGCAAGCAGTGACAAGTGGCGTTCCTCAGGGGTTGGTACTGGGATTGGTGCTGTTTAACATCTTTGTTGGTGACATGGATGTTGGGATTGAGTGCACCCTCAGCAAGTTTGCTGATGACACAAAGCTGAGTGGCGCAGTTGACATGCTGGAGGGAAGGGATGCCATCCAGAGGGATCTGGACAGACTTGAGGAGTGGGCCTGTGCCAGCCTCATGAAGTTCAATGAGGCCAAGTGCAAGCTCCTGCACCTGGGTCGAGGAAATCCCAAGCACAAATATAGTCTGGGCAGAGAATGGATTGAGAGCAGCCCTGAGGAGAAGGACTTGGGGGTGATGGTGGATGAGAAGCTCAACATGAGCTGGCAATGCGTACTCACAGCCCAGAAAGCCAATCGCATCCTGGGTTGCATCATAAGAAGTGTGGCCAGCAGGTCAAGGGAGATGATTCTGTCCCTCTGCTTTGCTCTGGTGAGATCCATCTGGAGGACTGCGACCAGCTCTGAGGCTCCCACCATGGGACTGTTGGAGTGAGTCCAGAGGAGGGCCACAAAGATGACCAGAGGGCTGGAGTGCCTCTGCTATGAAGAAAGGCTGAGAGAGTTGGGATTGTTCAACCTGGAATAGAGGAGGCTCTGGGTAGACCTTATAGCAGCTTTCCAGTACTTAAAGGGGGGCTTACAGGAAAGATGGAGAGGGATTCTGTATCAGGGAGTGTAGTGATAGGATGAGGGGTAAAGGTTTTAAACTGAAAGAGGGTAGATTTAGATTAGATGTTAGGAAGAAAATCTTTACTGTCAGGGTGGTGGGACACTGGAAGAAGTTGCCCAGAGAAGTTGTGGATGCCCCATCCCTGGAGGTGTTCAAGGCCAGTTGGATGGGGCGTTGAGCAACCTGGTCTAGTGGGAGGTGTCCCTGGCGATGGCAGGGGTCTTGGAAGTAGATGATCTTTAATGTCCCTTCCAACTCTAACCATTCTATGGTTCTATGATTTTGTGGGCTTCAGCTTCAAATATGTAGTATTTCACTGTTTGGTTTTCACAAGTTTATGTCATACATTTGGTAGCTGCTGTTTCCAAAGGAGAAGCTGAATGAAGAAAATTAAGGTATCTTTCATTGCATTCACTCACAGACCATGTCAGGCAATGCCTCTGGACGAAAGGACAGCTGACACAGGCTGGCCAAGGTAGTTTACACAACAGTAGGAAAAGGTTGTGTTCTCCAGGCTCACAGCAATTGCAGCAGAGAGGGCAGAGGGAGCATACACGTGCTGCACAAAGCCCAGCAAACCCAAGTGGAGCTACAGGCAGAGCTGGTAGCAATGCCAGCAGAAAATCGCAAACGCCCTCAAAGTTCTCCTTTTAAGCTACAGCTGGCTGCCAACTGTTCAACAGCTGCAGAGAAGAGGAGGAGGAGGAACAGGGAAACTTTATAATTTAACAGCTTATAGCTTTGGTAGGAATAATTTCAGGGAGAAACACAGGAAGGAGGAAAATACATGAAACATATTGCCCTCCTCCCCTATTTTAAAAGGCAAACAACATGGCCATTTACAAACTTCAGGTTTCTGTACCAGCTGAAAGACCAGCAATAACAGAACAGCACAGATTATACCATTTTCTAGATGGGACAAGGACTGGAGTTTAACTGACCTACAAATATCCACAGGGGACTCTTCAAAGTCTACAAAATACAAATGCACACCCCCTTTAAATTTTGACATTTCAAGAAAGCAAAGGCATACGAACAGATGACTCAGGACACCTGAATCAGAGCACGATCACCAAGCGAGACACAAGACCATCCGTACACTGCTCTAGGCTCATAGCATCTGTTGATGAGAAGATGTGTCACCCATTAAGCTAAATTAAGATGCACAAAGGAAGACTGGCTTCTGGGAAAGAATTTCCAGTAAAGCCACACTGGCATGAGTAGCACAGACCATGTAGTCTGACACAGAGCAGACCCACCACAGAATAAAAATTAGTATCAGATCTTCGTGTTCCCCAGGCTGCCTGCTAAAGGAGGCCAATAGGTATGGCACAGAAGAGAAAACCCATAGCAGCGTGCTGCTGCTTTTCTAAACATACTGATGTGGGAGATTTAAACTCCTATGCTGATGATTTCCTCATTAGAACAGTGCTATTGCACTATTTGCAGACTAAGTTACTACTCAGCATGTGCACTATGTCCCTAATCTGGCCCTTAAGAGGGACATATTGATACACACTCCACCAGATGGAATGCATTACACATTAAATATAAAAGTTGTTTTTGTTTTTAGAAGTCTATGTAACTTCACACACACAAAAAAAAAATCCCCCAAACTATATATTAATCATGTTTACTGATCTCTGGAGAATATTAGTACACTTTGAAGTTAGCCTACTGTGCCAAGCCTCTGTCAGTTGAAGGCATAAATTTTCTTCTTTGCTCCTTGTGTAACTTTTTCTTTCTCTCCCAACCTTCCCCAAAATGAAGCAAGGTTAGATCAGAACTAGATGCATTTTTATATTAGCCTGCAAGAGCTTACTAGATGTGTGAATGGGTGACTTCACTTTGAAGGTACGTGTTCTAGTACCCAAGCCATCTTTTCCACCCAGTAAACTTCTCCAGCAGGCATTTTTTTTGAATTGTTCTGCAACAGAACGAAAACTTTTCAAAAGTACAACTCTACCCATTAGCACATCATTAGAGAGCCAAGCTTCAAACCCAAGGCTACAAGTTACCTTTAGAAAGAAGTGATTATAAAACAAGCATGTGAGATATGGTTTCCCCCACAATGTGAGACATAGTAATAACACACCTCCTTTAACTGAATAGGCATTTTGAATCAGAATACAAAAAAATATAGGTTCCAGCTGAAAAAAAAATAGCTGCTAGAACATAATGAAAAGATGTGCGGATAAAACTGAGCAGTCATGCAGCATTTCCTTCCTTAAGGCACAATGCCATCTAGCAGTGGAAAAGGAGTTATCTTTCAGCTATCAGCTGGTGTAGGTGTGCATGGACATGGCATCAGCCAGCCAGCTCACGGCTGATGTTCCCGGCATCTCTCTGCAAATCCTGGCAGAGTGGAAATATCTCTTGAGTCTTTCAGCAAGAGTCACTGAGGGTTATTATGAATGCCATGTATGAAAGCACTTACTGGACTCCAAAGCACAAGTATAGCTTGATAACAGCAGCTCACGAAAGTCAGTCTAAACTATACATGCTTCCATTGTTAGCACCATCCTTAGCAGAGCAAACAAGTAAATGCAATACTACAAAAACATAATCCTGTTCCTTCATTCAGAAAAGAAGCACGGACTGCATATAATGAAGAAAGGCACACAGAAATCTCAGCTGTAGCTAGCATACAAGTCAAAGTTGAGGAAGAAAGATGAATTTTCCTTGCAGTTGCAGCAGCATAAGTGATTATTTGTGGCTATACATAGTCAATATCTACATCCATCTGCATTGCATTTGAAAATTTAGGCTTCTGATTTTGACCATGTGAAGTGTACTGAAGCAAGCTGCCTACAGTAGCCTGAAATCAGCGATGAACATACACGACCATCAGTATGTTTTTCATACCAAAGAATGACTGCAGTCACTAGCTGCCATCTGACTTCAGTTGTTTAAGATCAAAGATAGCTATCTCAGCTGGAAAGGACAGAAATCAAATAGCCTTGAAAGCTTATTGAGAGTCTTTTTCCTCTCCCTTCCAAAAAGACAGCCTGCCCACAGCTAATCAAACAGAAATTGAAAGACAAAGTGCACAGAAAGCAAAAGAGCCTCTTAAGCTATCAATAGCACCAAAAATAGCAAAACTAGCAAAGCACGCTAGAGCATTTCAAACATATTAACAGCTAGCTTTATTTTGTTTGTTCATTTATTTATTTTGGTATTAAGTGGTTTTTTGCAGAGCCAGTGTTAAAAGCCAACCTACAACAAATCCTGGTGAGTGAACCTGCTCCTTCAGGATGGACCCAGACCACCAAGCAGGGAAGAGCAGCCACTGCATTGGGTGGGGGAATCATGAAGAGGCTCGTACTTGCCAGATGAGGTCTTCTATATGCGGCCATGATGGGAGGCTGCTCAAACTGTACTTGTCTTGACTGCTGATAGGTTGGGAATGTGTAAAAGACAAGAATGGGAGCATAGGAGGGGTGTTTAAGACAGGGATGTGACACAAAAGATCGCCTCTGCAGCCCCGGGAAACTATCATTAACTCAACAACGCTTAGAAAGTCATTGGTTTGCCTCACAAATGGGCAAGTACGTGTCTTTTATCTGACCATGCAGCCAAACAAATACAGCCCCTCTGAGTGTCTGAGTTGTGTGATCCCATGCCAAGGTCTGTGCTGGCTGTCAGAAAGAACAGGCTTGAAAGGAATCTATCTCCATCCCCTTGGAGTTGCCTGTTCTGTGCTGTGCCTGTAAACGGTGGGTGCCAAAACCTTACTCCAGCCTGGGTTCCTCACCATTTTCTACTTTGCTTTTTTCTGGCATTGTCTGGGGACAGGAAGATTTTAGTAAAGAATTGTTAAAATATTAAAGAAAAAAGCTACATTCATTTTGAAACTCTGAATAATTCTTAGGACTTTCTAGCCCACTGTCTTCCCATTACACCCTAAACACACACACATTGAAGGGGAACACTTGTATGAGTGGCACACCCGTAAGATGTATTAGTAGGTCAGACTAGTCAGTGTTAACACGATTGTGTCGTGAAAAATCCTCCTATCAAAACAAACGCATGTTATTCACAACGGAGTATGATTAAGATAACAACAAGCCACCTGAACTCTAAATTCCCACTTTTTTGTTTCTATCTGAAATTTAACCTAATAGCAGCATGATTTAGTGCCTTAAACAGAATGGCCTCTTGGAAAAAAGTAGCTGCCAGCATGTTTGTCGCTGCACCAACACAAGATCCCTTTCCCTATTCTTAGCACTCCCAGAGTGCACATGCTTTTTTACCCACAACCCAGTATGGATGAAGATAAAAGATCAGAGACGCGTTTGAAGGCTTTAGAATTTGTTTTTACTTTGAACGGGTTAGTTATCAACGCTATAATACAATTCAGAGGCAGTTTTCTGATGAAGCTGAAATGGCCACTCTCCTGGGCCGGGAAAGGATGTTATTTAAAAGGCTCCATTAGTCACCAAAGCGTTTTTCTCTTAAATGTGCAAGTTTTTGACCTTGGAGGTCAGCAATAGACTGTGCATCTGTTGTTGGTTGGTTTTCCTGAAGACTCATGTCTAAGCGCTTGGGCTGATATTGCCCTAATTGCATTTCCTTTCTACGACGATTTGCCATGGCCCATTCAAGAAGGGGTTCATCCAGCCTGGAAGTGCTTTTTGAGGCACTCGGGACAGAGTCTGCTCCATTATTTCTGGTTGAGAAAGACCTGCCAAGCAGAACAATCATAGACCTTCATGTCCCAGTAAAACTAACCACCGGGATCCATTCAGAGAAGGTGGGGGAAAAAAAGAACAATCATAATATACAATTAAATCAGAGCCATCCCACAACAGGGTCCAGTCAGCATGTGGCGGGCCACAAGGGTGCTTTTATTTGCTCTCGACTACAGGCAGGGAGCTCCTAGCACATGAACAACAGTATAAGGAGAATGACAGCAATTACTACCAAAATCAACAAAAAATGCAAGAAAGAAATGAAGAAAATTATTTCCTAAATCATTCAAACAGAGTACAACTACAAAGGAAATTTTTTTCTTTAAGAATCTCTCTCCTTGCAAAAAACAAATACATCAAAGCAGGAAGCAAGCAGTGTGACACATCAAGGTTATTGATGGTAAGTGTTCTTGTTTCCAGTAACTATTTTGATCTCAAATGTGCGTTTCAGATGGCTTAAATAGAAGCAAGAAAAAAAAAAAAAAAAACAACAACAAAAAAAAACAAACAAACAAAAAAAAAACCCAAACAAGAAACATTTCAGCCAAATACAGACAGGCAACCTTTTTTTTCCTTGCTTTTCCTTCCACGTTACTTGAATTGCTGCTTTTTTTTGTGTGCATATTTTAAAGCAAATACCTTCAGAAACCTGTTTGCATTCACCCAGGCTGTGATATACAAGGAAGGCAAAAGACTGAGTATCCTGTATGTATCCTCGGCAGGTGCGTAATACCTAAAGAACATCTCTGTACAAAGTCATATTATAGTGCTACGATGGAGAAACTCAGTTTCTGTTTACCCTACCAGCTGAGCATGTCATTAGTAGTCAAGACAGTGCCCGAAATCACTCAGAATTTCATCATCTTCAAAATAGTCCCTCAAGGAAGAGAAAGCAGTCCCCCAGATCACCTTGGAGATGACAGACACAACATATGGATTAATATTTCCAATCAAAATCTGAGATTTCAAAGTTCCTTTTTCTTAACAAAAAGAAAGGGAGAAAAAAAAAAATCCAGCTGCACTTGATTTCCTGTTGTCATATCCTTAAACCCTGCCAGTGAAAATGTCACTCAGGAACAGCATTAAATGCACATGCTGCCCCTGTGCTTGAGCATGCTTGCGCATATAACAAGCTTACACAGACACAGAATGGGAAGCTTTTCAAAGAAGTCACGAAAAATAACATGCACAGGCTTTCTGAGAAATTACATATCTGAAAAGAAAAAGGTCTGTGATGTAATAACTATCACCTTGTGGCAATACTTTGCCAAATAGAAAAGCCTTTGCACAGTAGCATACTTACGGTCTGTTATTTAAAGTCCAAGCATTTCAGACTTGAAATCCAAGGCAAATATATTTACTTCCTAAAGCTACTCTTTTACACTTTATGATATAATTGTAGAAGCTGCAAATTCATTTAGTAGAGGGTTGTATGAATTGGCTAATTCTTCCGTATTCACTAGGTGGCACTATTAGTCCGTCGGTCCTATGCTAATAAATTTAGCGGCCCTCGTCATTTTCTCCTATAGTTGTTCTAGAAGTCTGTCTGAAAAGCAATGTTATGCTCTTAAGCCTTCTTTAAGAGCTCTTCTGGGTTTTAACTTGGCATGTTTTTTCGTCTTAAGCAGGAGAGCAATTTTTCAAAAAGGCTGTAGAAATTAGAGCTACAAAATGCAGCGCATACATACATCACTTTATATTGATAATGCTCTTAATGGTGATATAACCACGTATAAGAGAAGATCCAGCATGGGCAGGGAAGGAACAATAAACGTGTCTGAAGCTTCACTTGAAGTGTTCATACTTTGCACAAGTTTTCTGTGAAGAAAATATTGAAGGAGGGGAAAAAAAGCGTTCTGAGGTAGCAGAAAATTTTATCCATTTCTAAATGTTCAGTTGTGGGCCCTGAGCTGTAATGATAGTACAAGATACTCACTTCTCTAAGCATTTAATTATTGATTACTAAAACTTAAAGCAATAGCCCTTGTAGTAGAGGTTTGCTGATCTTTATTGAGAAACCAACGTGAAAATGCGGGGAACTGAAGTTAGAGCCTGACTTTTCTTAATCTGAAGAGCTAATAATGTGGGACACAACACTTAGAGCTTTCCACCAAGGACCATACATTAACAGGGAGGGCAGATGTGCCAGCCCAAGGGTTTCTCACTAACGAGTGCAGCAAAATGGTCTGAAACCCAGTTGGAGCTTTAACGTTGGTTTGGTCAATAAGTCAACAATTTGCAAGGCTGATAGAGAAAGGCAAAAAAAGCTGATTTTGCCGCAATGGCAAAGGAAAGCAGCAGCCCTTGCTGTTTGCCTGTGCTGTTTCTCCAGCACGCTTGGTACATTACTTTTCCTGGAGACCCCTGCAACTTGTCCACAGGCTGTGGACACAGCGGGTGCAGCCAGGAGCTCTCATGGTCAGTCCTCAGCACCAGCCCACAGAGAAGGAAAAGGCAAAGGAAGCCAAAATAAGAAATAGCTGTGGCACTGCTCAGTCCAAGTGAAGGCTCAATGGTTGCCTGCGAAAGGCCAGTGCCCGCTCCCCATGGGAGTCGTCTTCTTGATGTAAAGATCACGGACAGGTTCTGCTATAAAACTCCTTTCCACTTCCACAGGAGAAAGGGCCTGTACACAGGAGGAATGGTTTTTAAGAGGTCTGTGGTCTAGCTACAAAATAGAGCTAATGCCAGAGGCTGCTGTAGGTGAGACCTGAAGAGGAGAGGCCAGAGTGCCAGGGCAGGTCTGACAGCTACTCCGTACCTAGGGAGGAGGTGCACGAGCTCTTGCAAGTGCTTATGAAGGCCACAATTCATGTCTAATTGGTGCGTCACAGAAAAGAAAGGTCCATTCACACGTGTGTCCCAGACTTCCCACAGGATAAACTCTCCAGCCTTGCTCAGAGAGTAAATCATGCACCAGGTTTCCGAATAACCAAGAGGCCTTTAGGATTATGTTTTCAAAGGCACTTACCAGTTTGGCTACTTCTGAAAATCTGGATCTCAGGTGATGAAATAGGAGATGGGATAAATCTGACTCTTGGAAGGTGTCAGAATCATAAATATTAGAGATGAAAATCCCTATTAAATCATCCCTTCCATATTAAACATATTTCCAATGTTTCCATGCGGGGCCTTTTTTTTTAATCATATATTAACATTCAGGGGAATGGGTGCTTCCGAGTAACTCCTGAGGTCCTTTAAAAGTATTTATTTGAATGTTTTTCTTCTTCCAGTTTGTCACTTGCTCGCATATCAGAAGTTTAGAAAAAGGCACAGAGCAGCACTGTGCTCACAAGCAGCTCCCTGAATAGTCCCTCTGCAGCTGTAACTCAGCAGGAAAGCTAAGCTGCTTAGATGTGTTAATTAGTTGGCAGCTCGCCTCAAATTTTCAGCAGTAATGCTTAGTGCTTATAGGTCTGTCTCCAGGCATACACTTTCATTTTGCTGTTTCACCAAGCAAATCCTGTAAAAGGAAGAACAAGCGCTGAGTTTAATAGGAGTTAATGCATTACTTGACAAGCTCTTCATGGTTGAGAGTCTGAAGTCTTCCTTTCGGTGATGTAACCGAGACAGCTGCAAAACACTAGTAATGACCTCTGCTAAATGAGTCAGTTCTGTCCAACTCCCAGCAGATAAATAACTAAGATGGGGATTTTTTTATTTTTTTTTTTTTTTTTTAAATCAAAGTAGTATCTGCAATGAACAGTTAGCTCAACTGGTTCTTTTTCAAAGCAAGATTTTAAAAGTGCTTACTTTATACATTACGGAGTTAGTTTAAACACATTTTAGAGCATCATGCTCTATCTCCTCAACACTGAGAGCACTTTCAGACAGCGCATCACCCAGCACCTTCCGCATGTTATGTGCGCTGCAGGAGGCTATCTCACTTTTCAAAAACAACGTTAGGCAAAACCAGAGTCACCTCTGAGCACTGGAAGGGTCCAATTTCCAAAAGCTTGGGCATTTTCTTTTTCTCTGTTTTCATCAACAAGCAGCAAGTAATTAGCACTGTCAGGATTATTTTTACCTCTGTTTTCTGGACGTCCTTAACAAACTGCAGACTGAAGAGGTTCGTTTCATGAGTAGGTTTTCTTCTGCAGCTTTTCCTTATTGCAGGGTAGCATCATAAGAGGACTTCAGTCAGCTGTACATAGTAGATATGAGTTCAGTTCACCTGAAGTGACATATTGTGGCCAACAATCATACATACTTATTTGTACCAGTGCAAAATAAATGCATGAGGTAAAATAAAATACAACACAGACATGTTCAGAGGACAGTTAAGGTAGATGGAATTTTCCTAGTTTTGTTTGGATGATACAGCATTTAGGCACTTCTCCTGTACATTGTATAAGTGTGTTTATCCTTAGTTTGGATGTATGGCTATACAGCTTCCATACAGTCTGTCTGCTCTTCCCTTACAGTTGAAAAAAGATGAGTGAAGCAACTTCAGTCTTAATAAATAATTCTGCATTGTGATGGTATAGCAAAAGTGCCATTTCAAGTGGCATTTGAACAGCGGAAAACAGCTGACAGGAAGTGTGGCCCTTCAAGACAACTGGTCAGGAAGATTAATTTATGTGTTTATGCAAACTGTGCAAAAAGTGCAAAGAGCCAAACGTGTTGCTTATCTCTGTTATTAGCATCCCAGGGGAGAGATCTGTCACAGCGAGAACCTGTAGCCAAGAAAAAGCATGAACGTAATACGGCAACTGGGGAGAGGACCAGCCACTGTCACCCATGCACATGGCCAAGGCAAAGGCACCTACCAAGGCAGAGGACGCACAGCAGGGCTCTCCACCCACAGTGGTCCCAGCCAGGCAGCTTTGAAAAATACTGCCTTTAAAATTATCAGGATCGTAGTTTGTTTATAAAATACTGTGTCGTAAGGTCTGTAGCCTCACTTTCTTCAAACTGACTCATGCCAACTGTGAAATATATGACTTTAAAAAGAGTATCTGCAGTGAGAGAGTAAATGTGGCATTGCTTGCTCCACTGGAAAAATACTGGACTACTTGATCAGTGGTGATTCAGTTCTAATATTGCAGTTTCTGCTTTTTAAGGAACTGACGTTTTGTTTGGAGCTGAATAGGACTGCAAGTATTTACCCATACAGCTATACATTGAATACTGAGATATTAACACAATGCTTAAAACAGTATTTGCTAGATTCATTTCCAGGCATCAAACTGGGGAATTAAAAAGAAATTCTGAAAGCAAAGTATTACTGGTAAACATCCACATTGCTCACCATTGGATTTTCCAAGAGATAGTTTGAAGAGATCAAATATTTGTCCTTTCCTATCCCCACAGCAATATTTGAGTCACTACAATTTTTTTTTTTTCCATTTTTAAAACAGCAAAGCCGACTTTAACTGGTGGCACTTCCCACACCTATAATTACTTAATATCTTTAAATTGTTTAGTATGGATGTCTCCGTGTATTCTAGGGCTTTCTAGAGTGCTCAGAACTGGCTAATGGTGATGAATGCCCTCCCTGTGATTGCAGCGCTTTCCCTGCACCTCTCTCCCTGGGGTGTCACGGCCTCATCACGGTGGGGGAAGGCAGGCTTTGACCAGCCATGCAGTTAGTCAGCACATAGCTGGAAAAGCAGGTATTAATATTTACTGTCGTCTTAGATCTGTTAATAAAAAAAAAAATAAATAAAAATCCCTAATTGTAACGCATCCCATTCAGCTCCGCTTCCAAGGCCTTCCCAGAAGGTGGCAATCTTGTTTCGTGTTTGTGCCGTTTCCAGCCAGACTCCTGCAGCAGGACTGTGACCTGTGCGCCTGCAGAATAAATAAAGAAAAAACAACTCGATTTTAAACAGCTACAGGTTTATTATAGGCACAAAACAAAAAGAAAAGGAAAAAAATGTCCATCCATAGAGAAAGATATTATAAAGTTGAGGATTTTGACTGAAAACATAATTTTAAAAAGTTGTTCTTGGTAGGCAGAATTATTTCAGAGCTGTCCTTTTATTTATAATCACTTTTAGGACTAGGAAACTGATCACAGGCCTATTTTTACAGGCAGAAGTTTTTAAGTGGAAGTATATGCAACGGAAAGTTTTTGTTTCTTTATTGCAGGTGGGATATTTCTACGTCACAAAATGAGCACAGAGGAGCTCTGTACAGGAATGATGATTTTGCTGCCTGGAAGAACCTGGAATAATACAAAAGTAATACGTGTCTGAACAGACAAAAATGTTATTTGAATACGTATTTGAAAAAAATGAACACACTAAGAAGCAATTCAGCCTCAGTTTGCAGAGAAAATGAGAATAATTTCCCACAAATAAACGGGAAGGAGTTACTTCTTCCAATCTGACCTGCAACACCTTACTCAGTGAAGGAAATGGGTGATTTACCACAGCAAAGTCTGCAATCCCTATTAAACTGGAGGAAACACAAGTCACTCCTCAGGCCTACTCTTCTCCCACAGCTTTTCTGTGCGTTTTGGGATAGTTTGGCCATTCTGCCCTTCCAAGGGCCTGGGTGTCGGCAGAGACGCAAAAGCGTGCCACAGAAAAGCGTTGTACTGGGAACTTTTACAGGCGCCACAGCCACAGGCCTGGTGATAACTTTTGCCAGTGTGTGTGCTCTCTGGAGGGATTACTGTAACACAGGCAATACTTCACATAAGTTGGTATTTCGCACCCCAGAAATGTTCTCCAGACCAAGGACCTCTTGAAAAAGAACTCCCTCTTGCAACCTGTGTGTAAAACCCAGAGATCGGTCTGTACAGAGGTCTAATCAGGTAGTAATAAACTATTTCCAATGTTAAAGATTTCAAACCCTTTAACGTTAAAGGAAGAGCTTGTCCACAAACAGCACCAGAAGCTGAGGTTTCTCAGAAGTGTCCCATAATGTGCCTGGTGTCAGGATTTCCCGTCGCTGTATTTCGGACACGTGCCAAGTCAAGCTTTTTGTGCGTTAATGTACTTCTGCACCTACAAAGGCAGCAGCTGAAATGGGCTGTTTTCTCCGCGACTCAACTGTGCCTTGCAGCAGATGCTTTTTCATCATCATGTAAATTTTTTTTCAAAGATCCTCCTTGATACTTTAACCGGTCATATTTTAAAGGAAATAAAAGCACACAAAAGTAAAATAAAAGTATTTCTGGTTCTTTGAGGCATCATCCATTCAAGCCATGCTGTGGCTGCTGAATTGCAGGGGTCCTCATGCCCTGGCTCTGAAAATATTGGATTAATTGTTGACATGCAGAGGATGTGTTTGTGCCAGTGTCTGTAAAAGCATCAATCTCTCGATCCTCTGCAAGTGGCTGTTGTTCTGGGCATCAGTAGAGCACAGTAACTATAAAGGACAGAAGGCAAGAATTGGGCCAATAAATTATACGTTCCAAAGCACAACAATCGTTATGTTGTGCACAGACATTTGCAGTCAGCTTAATGAAGTGAGAGTGAAGGCCCCAAGACCAAAGGGTGTGGAAACCTTCAATCCACAGACATGTAACAGCAGCAACCACCCAACTCAACATAAGGCCAAAATAAATCACTAAGATAAGAGAAGATTTCTCCAGGAGACTGAAAAACACTGGAACATCTGGAAAGAAAAAAAAAAAAGATTTAGTTGAATATGTGTTTTGGATGCTTTGTAGGAAAAATTTCTGCAAGAGACTGTCTTGTCTTTAAGCACTGAACATCGAGACCCAGGACATTTCCTGGGGATTAATAACTACCTAGGAGAGTTAATGACCCAGAGAAAAGCTGAGGGTCATTAAAACCAGTCAGTCATCAGCTCATCCGGAAATGTCCTCTGCTGAAGTTTGTTACGGTTGCTGCTAGCACCCCTCCTTCTTGGTAAATAAAAGAAAAGAAAAAAGTAGCAGCATACTTCTCTCTGCATAGCCAGAAAGCCCTGTGGCCATGCCTCTGCTAGGGGAAGCGGTGAGAAGCACCACCATCATGCTACGCTTTCCAAAAGATTATAAAATTTCTCCCCTTGAATTTAGATTACATCACATAGACACTTAAATAAAATAGCACTTTTTGAAAGCATTCAGCTAACAAGGTACAGATGAGGTATCAAGAGGAGAATATCACTAACAGGGCAGCACATTAACGTGTGACAGAAGCTGTCTCTCTCCTCACTGTTAGAAGAGCCTCACGGGCTACAGGGAAGGGATGGAGAAAAATTTCTGCCAGTTCTCTATGTGTCCCCGAAAAGGAACACAGCAAAACCAAATTAGAGAGGAGTTGGAAACAGACCCCAAAAACATTTCTCGACCCTAGAACGGTTTCTCCCTCCCTTACTTTGCCCAGTGAGCCCCTGCCCCGCTCCTGCTTCAAAGTGTTCCCTGTGCTGAGCTGTGCTGCCCATCAGCCCGCACGTGGGGGATCACAGGGACCCCCCAAAGCCCAGGTCACCCCCAGCAGCTCTGTCACGCCCCGGGATTATGGCACACGGGTGAAACAGAGACCTGCCATGACACAGTGGGCACAGATCAGGCTGGGGCACCGCCAGTAATGCACCCAGCCCCCAGCCGAGCCTTATAAAAAACAGCAAGAAGGAAGAGAATCTAGAATATATGGCGACAATGTATATTTCTTGCCAAATTTTGTGTAACCATTGCTTTCTTCTCAGTTCCCTTAACTCTGGAGTGTGGAGATGCACAAGAGGAAAGGTGATGTTATGTTCTGAAAGAGGTTGAATACACAGAGTTAGGCAGCCAGCCAAATCTTTGCAAAATCAAGTATTTCATCTATAAAGTGAGGCGTGTACGATTATTAAGGCATTTTACTAGCTTGTAGTTTGGGATACATACAGTACCAGCACATTTCAAACATGAAAAGTAGTGGTGTTATATCATATTTCGGTACCCTTAGATTCGGTCTAGTTGCATCTGGAAAAGTCTTGAATATCTTTCGGTAAATGCTAGATATCCATTAGTTTAAGTATTACTAATTTAACAAGTTCTTTACATAAAATATTAACATTATTAATAAGTGCACTTAGAGTTATTAATAGCAGTTTTATCTGAACAAGGACAGAACAGGTTTCTGTCTTAAGGCACCCAAATATTATCAGTTACTTGAACTCTCTGATTTGGCAATGAACATTGGGAGAAACATGCTTATCTGAATGTTTCATTTGTCTGAGAGTTTGCCAGTAACAAGGGCAAGTACAAGATAGGCAACAATTACGGTCATGTATTCCTTACCTTAGTTATACTCCATGACACTGTTGCAGGAGCCGGCAGCCAAAAGCGAAGTCTCAATTGCTCTGGAAAAGATGTTCTTTTAGGGAAATCTGCATGTGTGTTTTAAGTTAAGGTAGACAGCCATAAAAACTTAAGGTAGCAAAATTTCCTTTAACGAGTAGATTTGGTAGCGAAGCATGTCTAATCTAAAAACACATTTTTACAAAACCTGAAGAGTAAGAGGCAGGGACATGCATTTAACAAAGATAGCTTGAACAAAAAACAGTTATCAGTCACAGCCATCAAAAGACCTTAAACATCAATTTTAATTCTCAGCCATGCAGAAAGATTGAAGTGGGCATAGACAGTTGAGGTAGTGAAATAACACGGGCACTACATGACTGGGGTCCTCCATATTGTCCTTAAGGCAAGAACAAAGGACTGCCCAGGCTGTCTCCTTCAGCAACAGAGGCTTCAGATAATTTTCATAGAATCGTTTAGGTTGGAAAAGACTTTTAAGATCATTGAGTCCAACCATTAACCTAGCACTCCCAAGTCCACCACTAAACCATGTCCCTAAGCACCACATCCACACGTCTTTTAAATACCTCCAGGGATGGTGACTCTACCACTTCTCTGGGCAGCCTGTTCCAATGCTTGATAACCCTTTTGGTGAAGAAATTTTTCCTCATATCCAATCTAAACCTCCCCTGGCGCAACTTGAGGCCATTTCCTCTCATCTTATCACTTGTTACTTGGGAGAAGAGACTGACCCCCACCTCGTTACAACCACCTTTCAGGTAGTTGTAGAGAGTGATAAGGTCTCCCCTCAGCTTCCTTTCCTCTAGACTAAACAACCCCAGTTCCCTCAGCTGCTCCTCACAGGACTTGTGCTCTAGACCCTTCACCAGCTTCATTGCTGCATGGTAAAAGGTCTACTGGGTTCTTCCCCCACCATGCTGGGGTCAGCAGTGGAGCTTTGTATGAGCAATTTAAGAAACACAGGACAGGAGTTGTTCATCTCAGACAGAAGCATTCATATAGACACTGCAGCATCTATGCAGTAGTGACTTTCTGTAACAGAGAGGCAATTCATTTAGAAGTCTCATTTTATTGATTTATTTGGGTAAATTATTCAGAGCTGATAAAACAGATCTCTGTATTTTCTTCTGTACAAAATCTTGCTGCATTTTCAACCGGGAATCTTTCTTGCCTCAACATTTGGCTCCTCTCAAGAGAAGCGTTCCAACAAATTTCTCTTCCTCACAGGAAAAGGATGCACCACTTCTCCTTACAGACTTTGGATGTTATTCCTCATGACTTTTCAAGATGTGCTGAGGCTGAAATACTCAGGATAGCACCTTCTCTTTTACTACAGGAAAGGGAGAAGACTTACTTATTTTTAAGTGGTCCTACTTTTGAGCTAAGCACCTTAATCTTTGGTTTTAATTACAGAATTTCTGTGCACTTAGAAAAATAAAAGTTCATCAGGAGACGGAATGATCGTAGGAAGTTCAATCCAGCCCATTCTCACCAGTGCTAATTAGGCAAATGTACTTCTCCAGTGTTTACTTCCCTTCCAAGCTTCCCTTTTATTTTCCCTGTCTCAGTGTGGCAATCTTAGGCAGCAGCATCCTTCATCAGAGAGAATAAAGAGAAATTCAGGAGCTTCCACAGATTAACCCACACACAATGGAGTTTTTACCAGTCATTTCTGCCATCAGCAATAGGCACACGAGTAAAATTATTTGCAGTATCAGCCCTGTGATACCTTTTGAAGGGGTAGGGTTCGATGTAAGTGTTGAAATAAACATGGAAAAGCGGGGCAAAAGAGAGGGAAGACTGCCAGCAATTCGGAAATCTCTTCTAACATTTTATACAAACCTTTCACTTTCTGACTTTAGCTGGAAATCTGTCAAAATAGGGCCTTACCATCCACACATTTTTGACTCAAAATAGTGGCAACCAGCACAAAAATAAATACATGCAAGCAAACCAAAAATAGCCCACCTAATAGTCCTATTATGACAAACCTACAAGATTAGGAGAGGGGAAAAAAGAGTATATGGGAATCTAAAACATAGTTGCAAAACGTAGAGAAGCCTCCAATTTCACTGGCATAACATTCCCAAATATCAGGGACTACATGGAGAGTGAACGTTGGCAAGATGAATCTTTATCACTCGGTAGATGGATCTCACGCATCACACCAGGACAATTAGGAAGGTGATGCCATGAGCAGATCCAGGTCTCTGACCAGCTGCAGCAGCAGCTGCCGGACTTCACCTGGGCACCAGACTCTTTGCTCCACATTTGCTTGAAGAAACATTTGCTCTACACAGAAAGTAGGTCGAAAAGGAGTATAAAGGCATAGAGCTGGTACAGTTTCTTGGGGGG
>VYXH01005431.1:1548212-1598041 GCA_013397275.1 Burhinus bistriatus
GGGGAAAAGTACTGCAAATCAAAACGGGGGGGAGGATAATATCACATGCCAAAAACCGGCAAAGAGGACTTTTCAGACTTTGCTATGGGATCTCTCTGCAGCTTAATGTTTTCCTGTTGCAATTACTGCTTCTACAGGTTCCGGGGGACCAAAAAGACCATGTACTCTGAAAACACCTACAGCAGGAAAGCAGAAAATGGTAATAGCCTAAGTTAAAAATACGGTCTTTGTGACAGCACTCTGGGAGGTAAGATTGCACTTGCCAAGGCCAGGGGAAAAAGCAAGCTACAATAACTTGTATGATGATAGCCTTCACACGCGTTAAGTTTCAAGCTTCAAGCAGTAACCGGCTGTGACAAGAGTGACTTTTCTAAAAATTCCTCTTTAGTCATCATGTGCAAGCAAAGACTAACTAAAAATCAAAACCTGAAGACTAAAGATTGTTTCTTCTCAAATACCAGTCCTACATCCATGAAATACATGCAGAATGAGGGTAACATTTTAAGAGATGTCGGTTCTCTTGCCCCTCAGGGGTTTTTACAGATATATGGAGGCAAGAAACTCACAGAGAAGGGCAACAGAGAACGACCTGCTGAAATTAAGTAGGGCATCAGGCCATCTTTAATACAAAGAAGGCAATTGTTTTGGGGTTAGGGAAAATAAGAAGGAGTTTCTCGAGCTTCCTTACACAGTCGCTGCGAGCTGGCAGGGCTGACAACTCAGCCACAGCTTCCATCCAGGTCTTGGCCCTGTCCACCTACAAGATTGTGTGTCTGATGCCTGCTCTGCCACCACCACCTGCAACCACAGACTGCACTGACCAAAATTGCTTCTAAATTTAATGGTTTTCAGTTTTTTCCCATGAAGCCATAAAAAAAAACCAAACCCAACCTTCACGCAGCTCCTCAGTTCAGGACCCGTTTTCAGAATTATGTTTTCAATCAAACTTATTATTCAAAGACAACTATTAACAAATTCACACTCTGAAATAACTTATGGAGAGGAAAAGGAGCAGTATCATTTAACATAGGGAATGTACTACTATACAGGGCTTTTCCCAAATTGAAATGGCAAAACTTGCTAACAGCAGTCATATTCTTGCAGCAATAATAGCTAACTAGTAATTGCGACAATGCGTTTTGTAAGACAATGAGTTTATCAGGATGGAAGTATGCTGAGCTAACAGGTTTCAGTGGTAGTCAGAGCTGGTAACTTAGCATCTGTAGAGCAAATTAATAGCCTATTTAGTAACACGCACCGCCACATGAAAACATTGTAATTTCAGAAATTCACTGAGCTGACAGAAGACAAGAAACTTTTGATCAGGGAGAACAGGGCTGGGCAATTTTCTTTTCTCTTGACCTGGAACACTGAGATCCTCCACAAAGGGAAGCTCTGGAGATAACACTGGCTTCTGTATCTTGCAAATCCATCATCTTTCAGGCCGTCTGTTAACAATTTTGCCAGACAGCCACGCGTCTTATTTTTGAAGATAGCTGTTCTAGAGAGGAAGGATTAAGCTATCATAGCCTGAGGTCCAAGAAATTAAATTTGCTACTTCTCTGAACGTCACTTTGGGACTGCCTTAAACTTTTCTGGGGCACGGGGGTGGGACATTGGATTTCTCCAGCCCTGCTGCTTTTTGTGTGCTTGCACACGGGAGGGAAGGAGAATGCAGCCCTTACACGTGACACACAGTACAACTGCCAGGCAGCCTACCCTTCTGCAAATACAATTAGGAACTTTTCTGTTCAAAAAAACAAACTTAAATCAACATTAGCACCATAATTATTGCAAAGCTGCTGAATGGGCCACTCTGTTACCTAAAGTCCGTTTTAATCCCAAAACAACATAGTTAGGATGGGAAAGACTTTTTAAAGCTATTTGAAATATGCATACTCCATTTCAGGTCCAGAGACTCAAATTACCAGCCTGTAAGTGAGATAAGGCAGCGAGAGAGCGCTGAGACCCTGGGCGTCTGCGGGACTTGGGTAATTTGCTCAGCTCAGTCCTTGGGCCGAGCAAAACCCCCAGTAACACCAGCTGGAACGTGTGTGCTGCAGCCCCGGACAGCTGGGATGAGAAAAGGCCAGTCACAAATTAAATTAAGAGGTGTAATATGGTGTGAGAAGAAAAACAAATTGAGATTGTGAAAACAGGTGCCAACTGACATTTACTCAATACTCAGTCACACTTTCCTTTCTCTCTATGTGATTAGCAGCTAAGCTGAATTAGGATAGATTTCATGCTTCGGTGACCTTCCAGAACCCCCTTACAGAAAAAGAAAAACACCTGTAGCTAGAAGTGGGGTTTTTTTCCAAGAGGGTAAAAGTGCCCAACTACTGTGGAGCTGGGTTGGCCAGACTGATACACTAAGACCAAAAAAAAAAAAAAGTATATATTAGGTGATTGCAATCAGATTAATTATTTTGGGGGTTTTTGTTTTTGTGGGTTTTTTTTGTTTTTTGTTTTTGGGTTTTTTTTGGTGGGGTTTTTTTTTGTTTTTTTTTTTTTTTTTTTTTTTTTTTTTTTTTTTTTTTTTTTTTTTTTTTTTTTAATATGAGTCCAATAAGTAGCACTAAACACAGGGCTTTAAAGCAGCACCAGGCTGACAAACTAAGGGATTTAGTTATTTGCATCATTCATGGCTGTCTTAATAGTTGTTGTTTGGAGAATAAGCTGAAACCCGTGGGCACTGTCCTGAAGTTCCTGGGAAGGACCAAAGTGAAACACAGCGGCCCCAGTTGTTCCCTGCAGAGACTCACGCTGTGTCTGTGCCTCTGAAAGCAGGACTGTGATTTTGTATCAGCTCCATTTGGGGCTCCTTGAAAGAGAAGGTTTAGCTGGGAGGGTGCAGGAGGTCACCCTGGTACCACTACACCTGAACATCATTCCTCCACCAGAGCTATAGCTGGTCACACCGCATGGTGGGAAACAAAACTCTTCTTCCACCGCTTGAGCATGGAGGCTCCCAGGGGCTCGGCACTGAGCCCGGCTGCTCTCAGCTGGAGGGCTCACCAGAGGTTTCTCAAGGTTTCTCCTGCTCAGTGCAGGCTCCACACAACCGGGTCCTATTCTGCGCTTCCCTTCTAGCAGGGGAGCTACTGCAGATTTTCAGCAAATCGACCTGCAAACAAACTGGTCATTTCTCTTGAGCCGGTTCAAATGCCAAGGAGGTCCCTGATGCAAACAAAACCTTCTGGTAGGGTGACATTAAGTAGAAGATGTGCCAAGTCTAACTGCGAAATCCAGGACAACCTCCACGTACACTCCCAGCCTTGGTAGTTTCAGAAAAATCTCCTTTGAAACAAGAGGATTGACAGGTCTGTTAAATAAGGCCCGTGGCCACAGAGCAACTTTCAAAGCAGACATTTCCCTCTTTCTCAAAAGCACCAGAGTTATCAGAACAAACTACTTTGGTGGAGCTTACGAACAAGCTATGTAAGGATATCCCCATCCTGAACACGCTCGGCTTGCAGCAAATATTCAGCCCCATCCTGCCGGGCTCTGAAACACACTCACTCCTGCCTCCCTCAACCTAACTGCAAAGCATGAGCCACCCCCAAACAACCCCAAACGTGCTACGATGCACAGATCCCAAGTGCTTTGGGGGAAAATACTTCAAGCTACACCTTCCGCTCATTTTTAAGCTCACTGCCTTTATGTGATAACATGAAGTCTTGGGGCTCCGGTAAACACAGCAGCATTGAATTAACATTTTTTTCTCAAAACTCTCCGCAGCTGAACAGATGATGGCAAGCGTGTACCATAAGACCACTTGATGAAAATGTCAGGGGCCTTAGAAATAGTTCACATTCTCTGGCCTTCAGTTTCATGATCATTATCATAATAAAATGTTTTTGCTTATTCCTTGCACACCTGCTGTGTGTCAGTTTTCCCCCATTGCAGCTCCCTTACCCCACGCACTGCTCGCACTGACATATACAATCACTTTCTTTATACCAAGCAGATCTTAGGCACTATTGGCCCATCACACACTGATAAAAAGCACAGCACGTAAAACGCTTTGTAAAGAGAGAGGAATGTAGACCGGGAATGTGGTTCAGGGTTAGATTAAATGAGAACAGAGGTCTGGAACTTGCTGTCATGAAGTTTTGGATCAAAATTCATAAATATTTCTGAAGTATTTGTTTTCATCTCATATGACCAACTATTCTTGTGAAACATCAGCAGCAAATCAAGCCAAGAGACGGCCTCCTTAAATTTTGAAGCCATAAACCATAACCAAAACACTCTGCAGGGAGCGGGAAGGATGGAGGGAAGGACGGGTGGAAGGGGTGTAGATCCAAGAACTCCACCGCCTGACTTCTTTTCAACCTCTACAGTTCAAGAGGGGTTACACTTGGAGTTTCAGCTCCTTTAACCCACTTCTTCCTAAGTGCTCTCAGTAACTTCATTGCCTGTCCGTGCGTACCTTATCGCACGCGTCACTCAGTCTACACTTGCAGTATGCAATCTCCTCCAAAATAAATTGGCTTTTAGAAGCATGCTATCCTGGTTGCGCTTAAAACAAACCAATCTGAGGAATTAAAAAAATGGTTAAGTATTGACTATGTAATTGAAACAGAGCACGTTTTAAATAATGTTTTATCTGGTTTAAATTTATTTGGAACTGTTTTATATTTTTGTAAGTTTAGTCAGTTTAACAAAAAACAGTCTCATACATATTCCGACACTAAGTAAACAATAGCTGCTGCAGCAAAACCTACAAAGCACAAACAAGACTAGAAATGTCTGTTTTGCCTCAAACACACACAAAAAAAAAATCAATAGCAGATTTTTTCTTTTTTTAACTCGACATGTTACGCTAAGCAAATGTTGAAAATCTCAGGTAATTATCCTTGAAAGATTTTCTTCTTAGGTCTTATGAATTGAAATTACCTAAAAGATGCAGCAGGCTATTAGTATTAAGCAGTGGAATTTATCTTGCATGTGGAATTGTTAATGGTAAAGAGAAGATTCATTTAAATGAAATTATTCCAGGCCCAGAAACAGAAATATAAATGTGATTTCTTTCTCAGTTAACTTAAGGAACTGCCACCACATAGAAGGCAAAAGCATACACGGTTGAATCAGGCTCAAAGACAGTAACTCATGAATGCAGCATTTGCATTACTATTTTGTAATTGGCTCCTATTAGCCAACATTTCACTCTGTGTCCTTCCCTGCATTTATACTGAAAAAGCATTCTTCAACAACTCGGATATTTCCATGCTGTGAACATCTGTAATTCCCACAGAACGCAATTCTTTGCCCGCATCTTCTCTACAGACACAACCCCTCTACCTTTCAGCTAGTCCAGTGCTGTTTGAGCAACGTGTGGATCCATGGCACCACTCACCATAGAGGTGTTTACACTGTCCGTATTTCAAGAGCAACTTCATGGAGAGCATTCCAAGCATCAGAACACGCTCAATGTCACTGACAAAGACATGCAAATGTATGCCAGGCTTTTTTAGCCTCTTCTGATGGAAGGGTTAGTTGCAAATATAAAAGTACTATGATGAGATTTAAAAAAATCAAGAAAACAATCAACCAAAAAGTAGTCTTCAAAACAAATGTTAACATTGTCATATTTTTCATTTTTAAATGAAAAATCAAAAGCATAATTATTTGGTTCCCCATATTCAATTTTAAAACTGTAAAGTTCCTCAAAAGATTGACAGAAGGATGTTTCTACTTAATACTTTGCATTGCAACATATATATATAAAATTTTTATATGAAGTATTAAAACCCTAATATTATAAAAGGTAGTAAGGGGTGTATATTTTACAACTCCTTTTTTTACTTTTCCTTGGAAAAAGGAACATGGGATTTGCTGATCGGAAAAAAAAAAATTGATCAGAGAAAAACTGTACATTACCTCTGGCAATTCCCAGTGGTGGTACTTCATTCTTTTTATCTTTTAACAAAAAGACAAATATGTTCTAGCTAAGCTGACTAGCCAACAGAGATTTAACTAATTCTTTATGTGGTCAACAAAAGCAGTTTACAAAGACTATGCAGTTTCTTTGGAGAGTAATTGTCTCAATCTGTGGGAAAATCTACAAATAGTTTATGGGAAAGGAAACAAGAGCATTTCTTGTGAAACAGCATTTCTCTGATGTGAAACGCTTAATGCACAAGGTTTGTCTCAGAAACACACATGCACACAATATCTGACATGCATAAAAAAATTAATAGACCAGTAAAGAAGCTGCCATTCACAACCTGCAAAGTTCAGTTATTTACAGTGTAATTGGTATAAGCGGTGTGAAAGCTTAAAAGTGTTGGGGTGGGAAAGGAGGTTGGTGGTTTAGTTTTTTTTTTTTTTATTTAAGCTTCCAAAATAATTCTGAAGTTGAGGGATATTTCTGACCCATCTCAGTTGTTCTTCTGCAGTGCTTTCTTTTCAGTTTATTCAATTCCCTAAGTTAATGGAAACAGTGAGAATATTGTACTTCACATGCTGTTACTAGAACAGTACAAAGTTTTAGTGTTTGTTTTCTGAAGAAACTGGTTCATGGACCTATTATGAGGGCATGTCTCTCTCAGTTCAGTAAACCATCACTTGACTCAGCATAAATCATGAGTACAATAGTTTTCAGTTAAAATAATTTAAAAAATTAAAATGCAGTTTCTTATGGATTCTTATTAATTCTAGTCCACAATACTAAAAGAAAAATGTTATGGTGGCCAAAGAAGTGCACAATTTCACCATGAAAATCAAGTTAAGGATTTCTTTTCAACACGGATATCTGAAGCTGTGACTGTCATTTTATTTACATATGAATAGCAATCCAGTTCTCTTAACTATGGATTTAGTAGATGGTCTTGCATATAGGATATAACCTAATCACATTTTCTTACGCCATGTACAGTGAAGGGCGTAACTATTGTCTTCTCTCTTTGCATAGAAGACATCACCAGAATGGGCAGAGAATGCCTGGGCAGAGCAAGGTACGATTCACTGATAACTGCTTCGTCTTTCATAACACAAGTTCGCAAGAGCTACTCTGGTTTTTCTCTCTCCCCTCAGCCAGGTGACTGTGCAGAAAGCAGTATTTGAGCTCTGGATTAGAAACTAAAACTAATGCTGATAGGACTCAGCCAGCTGAATTCAGCCATGTTTCTATTTTATTTCCTCTCCAGAAATATAGTGAATTATGTGTCCCCCTAGTATTATCAAGAAATGACAGAAGTGACACTACTCGTTAAGTCAAATGAACATGCATGCAGTACAACTGATAATTGATGTCGTCGTTGTTGACAACTGTCCAAGATTGATCCCACATTTTTTAAAATTAGAGTAGGCAAAACTAAAACAAAGCAATCCCTCCTCCCTCACATTTTCAGACTGCAGTAAACCCTCTACAATTTACACAGGCTCTGTTTGCATTACAATTATCCAATATTCTCAATTCAATATGCCACATAGAGTGGCGAGAAAATGATGTGGCCCATCCCAGAGACTTTAGATCGATTACAGAAATCCCAGCGAGACAAAGAATCAGTCAAACTACTCATATATAAGACCTCGCTTTGCTAAGAGCCCATATTGATTCCTTCAGATTCTTCCCTTATCTTGATTACAACAAACCCAATTATAAAGAAAATTGCTGAGAACAGTTTTATGTATGAATTCTACAAGTTGTAGTCAATTACATTTTAGAGATTAAATAGTCATGCTATTAGTCTTCTACCCAGCAAGTAAATAATGAATCATTTCAACCAGCGCTCAATCAACAGTGGCAGCAACAGCATAGAGAGAAAAACACCCCAACTTTTAATACAAGTTTAAAGAGTCAGATTCTTGACAGTGGCATCTCTTTACATACTACTTTAAGCAGTTTTTCTTTATTCAGGTTTTTTTTTTGTTGGCGAGAGTGTGACACAGAGAGAGAGAGTGTGTGGTTTGTTGTTGGCTTTTTTTGGTGAGTTGGATAAAAAAATATGGAAGTTTCCCTCTCCCACTGCAGTCAGAAAAAAATTGACAAATGCCTTCCTGTCTGGTATCCATCTGCACTCTAGTCCACACAAACTACTGATAATCTCTTATGACAACCAGCTATGATTACTATGCGATTGACTCTAGTGTTTGAATCATAGTACAGCCTTTGCCACAATAAAGTCTTGCCACATAAGGAACCACAATACCAAAAATTTAACTTAAGACATCAAATGACTGTTCCAGTAATTCTGTTTATGTATTCTTACTTCAATAAACTACTGCTTTATTTGGAACGAATACTACTTGATATCCTCTATAGCATCATCCATGAATTTTACTCCTGTCCCCAATACTGTCAAGCCAAAAGAGCCCACCTACACAAACGCCTGTCTACTAAATATTACTACACTTCTTATAGCTTAAGAAGACACACTCTCTAGAGACTATGTTCTTGGTAATATCAGTACTACTGGGGAAAAAAACCCAAACAGGATGGATTCTATAGCAAGTGAAATAGCACAAATGTGTGTATGTGGAATCACTTGGTATTGCTCAGGTACTTCAAGCAGGTTCTTTCACTGGTGAGAGCCCGTGTCTTGTTTCTAAAGAACCCCTGCCAATAAAACCCACACTCTTGCAGGCTGCGTTTACCTTACTGGCAGAGCGGTTAGGCCATAACGCATTTAAAGACATTTTGCACAACTGTTAACTGGAAGCCTCAGCACCACTTCAAACCTACATATAAGAAAAATATCTTAGCTTTCTTTTTATATATGCGATATACATGAGAACCTTGGGTCGATGTTTCCGCTACACAGCACTTGCACCATCAGCAAAACTGGTGAATTCCAAAAGGCATGACATTTCAGTTTCATTTTGCACAGATACAATTACCCACGACGGCAGAATATTGAATGAAACCCCTACCCTTTTCTGTCCAAAACACCTCTTGTGTTTTTACATTAGGTATAAGCAGGCCTTGTTTGTTTACAAGAATGATGTTAGGGATTACTGGCAAGCCAGTGATTTGAATCAACCCAGACAATATAAAATTGAGCAGATAAGATGTGAAACCAATTTTTTAAACAGGCTATAAAAGGAATGTTTTGTATGAAGTCCTTGAAAACAAAAAGGAAAACGTTGCCTTTGATAATCAAATTCTAACTTCACTTTCAAACTGAAAATTAAGAAACCTGAAGCTTGAGGTGACTCATGCAAAGAACGTTTTGTACCTAGCCTAGTACTGGCTGGCTATTTTAAGAAAAAGAGCAAAATGTAAAAGTTTCTGTCAAGTTCTGGCTATTCTGTGCATGGAATAACCGGGTAACTCACACAATCATCTTCCACATGTTCTAAACAGACAAGAGTATTCCCAATTCTCACAATTTTATCAGAATCTCTGAGCTAGAACTCCAGTAAGTTGGTAAAGAAAATTCCATCACTATCTCTCAACTTAATTTAGAATTAGGATGTTTCTAGACTCAAGCTAAGACAATTCAGAACATGAAGATTCAGAAGACTACTTGGTACTTGTTTTTAACACTCTTAGGGTAAGAAAGAGCAAGTCCATTTTTGAAAGGTACATTCCTTACTCCCAACAAGTAGCTCTTGACTGCCAAATTCAATAGTCTAGTTCTCTACTTAAGCCCAACCACGGAATTAATTTATGTACTATTCCAATTCTAAAATGTCAAAGGAGAATTCCAGTTAGCCCTTTCTGAACCAGATATCAAATAATTTAACTGACCCATGCACATTATCCCAACCCCAACATGCCATAGTAATTCAAAGAGACATGGCATGGGAAACAATTATTTGAGATATCCGAGTATGAAAGTATTCGAATATACTTCTGTGTGGGGTGGGGTGGAAGTGCAGTGGCATAGAAGTTTCAAGTGTTCCATGAAAATAAAGCTTAATTTCTTTCGAAATACACAACAAAAGTGAATGCATTGTTTTCATTATATTAATTTCCTTTCTTCCAAGAGATAAATCACGAAACTTGTAGTTAAATCAATGCAGAGTGATGCCAGTTACTAACTTTACAAACACTTTAGCAATCCTCACACATTCACTAGACATCAAAACCAATATAAACCAGACAATGTGATAGACTGGAGATTTAAATAAGGCACAGACACATATTACCCCCACTTAGCAAACTGCATATATTTTTAAGACTTCTTTTAAAAGAGGAAGTTTATAATGGAGTGAATTTCTTGCTGTTAAATTATCCTAGGATAACAGCTTCAACAAAAAAGAACTTGCAATCAGCTAGTCAAATGCCTGTAGCAAAAGTGTGTAAGTTAGTGAAAATGGTAAATACTTTACCCTAGGGTCAAAGAATTAACATCTCTGTAGCTCAGGACATCTTTTTGATGAATGTGAAACAGCTGGAATAAATATATCAAGGGTAACAATTGTGCTCCCATGGTAGATCCAGCTGCTGCAAAAATAAACCCAGGGGGAAAAAGCCAAAGAGTAAAAAAACCCAACAATATTAAAAAAAACCTCCTACACCATACAACCCCACTGTTTTTGCATATGTCCTTTTAAAATACAGGACTCTCTGCAAATACTGGTTGAAAATGAATGTAGAGATTAACTTGTTAAAAGCTAAACCAGTTTATACACTATTTTAAAAAAATAATCAAGAAATGACTGTTTTATTTAAACATCACTTAAAAGCAATATTTTTATCTTCAGTGATTTTTTTCCAGACTTGAGGAACATTTGTACCTGCTAGCAAGAAAGTTATTTTAAAAATAAACAGAGACTCATAATAATCCTGTTAATACTTTATTAGTGTAATTTTTTTAGCTTTCTATTGGACAGAACATAAATGCAAACTCCAAAAAAAATTTCAGAGTCCTCTGCCATTCAGTAGAAGTGACCATGGCAGCCTGTTTCATGTTCATTCTTTGTTACGGAAAGGAGAGGAGGGGGACGGGAGGGGAAAAAGCATCAATAGAACAATTAGGCACACAGCTGACACTTACTGTACAATGATATGCACAAGTAATTTATAACAGCTATATTCATGAGATGTGCTCTTCAGATTTTTCCCTTGTAATATATGAGCTTTGCTCAAATGAGCAAAGATCATTGAGAACAAGGGAATTAACAAAGGAGTAACAAATAAGACTTTTAAAACAAGTCCTTAAGTAAACTAACGCAACAACAGAATGCAAAATTGTTCAGCTGAGAAGACATTTTTAACCTAGACTTCAAAATATTAAAAATTCATTTATTTTACAGTTATTCAAACACACATGCATTAAATGAAAATATTGCACAAAATTAAAATTTAGATTGTGGAATTCATATATTTTTATTTTGGTACACATTCTGGTAGCACTTAAAATTTACTGTTTAATTCTAGCAAACACCAGCAGCACAAGCTTGAGGATGAACCAAATGAAAAATTCAATTGCTCATTTTCTTTTAAAAATAATTAAGGCTAAAACAAGTGCATTTGTTGACAATGGCACAATTTTCAGCGGCCAGTCACAGCACCCAAAGGCCAGAAGATACACCCAGACACTTAAGTGCTGTATATTAACATTCAGTTTTGGAGACTTTCTAGGATAGTAGGCTGCGTGGGTTGACAGGGCAGGTATTTTAAATCATCAACAGGAAAACCATTTAAATAGAGATACATACAAACTCTTTTTAACAAAAAGTATTAATTTCTGATGATTCTTGCCAGCAAACAGGTACCACTGAATTAGGAAGCCACATTCTGTACTTAAAATACAGAAGATAAAACTTCAATACATATATACATATGCACACACATGCACATAAATGTGTGTATAGGTATATATATATGTAATAAATTCATTCAGTAAAGTGACTAATAAACATGGCCTATTATGTTCAGTTCACATTCCGAGAGATATTATTTTGTTTTTGTACAGAAATGTACCAGATAATTAAAAAAAAAATCCCAAATTTGCACATGATCACTATTCTCTTGAAATTTTTCATGGTACCTACAGATAGATAAAAGGTTCCACAGATGTGACAAAACAGTATTTTAACTTCCCACTTTCATACTGCATAACAAATTCAGCGATTTAAAAGACATAACTTAGATTTGGTAGGATCAATGATATATTTACTATATCGCCAAGAACAATTGCTGAACGAGGTTTCATCAGTCAGATGTCAGGTATGCTTGAGCACCCGGACATCAGAGGAAGATACAGGCATGTAAACAATAGGAGCTGGCTATGTGGATTACTTCACACAGAACTCAATAATTTTGTTAAATTCAACAGCACTTAATCATCACACTTCTACAGAACCTGCAGAGAGGAAGGGGGAAGGGTTCTTATATATTTACCAACTTGTCTTCCTAGGGATTATAAAAGAAAGGGATTTCATTTAAAGTATTTAGTTCTGCAATAAAGAAAAAAAACAAGTGCACTTGAGCCCATGCATACTGTATGAGAATGTTAACAGTACAATATGATCTTCATTAAGTAGTATGATAAAAGGCTACATTGCATTA
Organism: Burhinus bistriatus; assembly: GCA_013397275.1. NCBI lineage: Eukaryota > Metazoa > Chordata > Aves > Charadriiformes > Burhinidae > Burhinus > Burhinus bistriatus. Next base: position 1,560,682 of record VYXH01005431.1, read on the forward strand.
ATAGAATCCATGAGAAAAAATGATCTATATAGAGGCTTCAGTCAAATTAACTAGGTCCTTTGAGAGCCTTCCATCTTCTGTTAGAATGCTTTCATAAAAGGTCTATGTTCCTCCCTCACATACAAGGATCATTTGTTCCCATTAACACACAAATTACTGTAAGGATCCTTGATCAACTGCTTTATCTTACACTTTGTTTAGTGTTCAGAAAATAAAAACTTAAAAAAAAAAAAAAAAGACTCTGTAGGATTACTTTCTATTCACCCGGACAGTGGTGCTCAAACAGTAGGGGACTATGAAAAAGAAAACACAAACTGAGATATGCTGTGGCCAAACAGGATCATTCAGTTGTTACTTTATTTTTAATTGGGCAGAAATTCTTCAATGAAACTAAACCAGATGGATTTGGGGCCTTGATGTCAAATTTTTATTAAAATTTTACACTATGCAAAAAATAAAAAAATTGTTTAAAAAAATATTGTAGTTTTATCTCCTTTTTATTTTCATATATACACTGAGATGCATTCAGGAATTTCCAAGTGTTTGTATATGACGAATGAAACCCTTTACCTGTGAGGAACCAACTAATTCTATTATTTTTCCATATGAGGCTTACACACTAAAAGGTACGGAATCTTTCAATTAAGTAGGACATAGTCTTTTGCACCCAAAAAAAGTTTCAAATTTTAATGGGGAGTTGTGTGTAAACTGTGTCTTAGTGCAATTTCCTCATCTTCTAACATGATGTCTATCCTCTTTGAAATGTGCACCCCCTTCCTTCTACAACCATCAACTTGACATATGTTCAAATACACCAATTGAACATAAATATGATGCCCCTTCTCCACTGAAGTTACATGCGAAATGTATGCCAGGTGCTATAAGAGCAAAATATGGCCCTTAATGCTACAGAATAATCAGAATAAAGGGTTTATTTCTACTGCATCTCTGCCTTTACTAAATCCCCCATTAGATCTAATGTTAGTTTATTTTTCAAAACATGAAAGGTGAAGTAAATGTGGCATAAAAGCCACATTAGCTCAACTTTTCTTTAATAAATGTACTTTTATGATGGGGCTTAACTATTTCTTCCCTCTCCTATGAACCTGCTATTCCAGAGACTGCTTTTCCTGTTAGCTCAGCCTTTACAGGAATGTTAAGAGAGCCCTACAGAACCTCAACAGCCATAACATAGAACAATTCCACCTGATTCTCACACATTGCACTATCTCCCAGTGCCAAAACATCCTTTTCTTCCACTGTATCACCACAGTTGTGCTTTACTTGAACAGTGTGGCACTTCTCATTGCTGGCAAAACATCGACTCAGGCATGGCGGGAATCAGCATTCTTACAATATTGGGCCAGTATTCTTCTCAATGTTGCATGAAGACGCACCAAATCATTCAAGACACACAAACCCTTCTGGTAGTGGTTGAATTACAAGTGAAGATGAGAAGATCCACAGGTCTTACAGATGCATTAATAATCTAATACGTGACACTAGAAGACTGGTGCAGTAATAACAGCATGTGAGTTTGAAGCCCCAGAGAATCTGCCCAAGTAATTAGTCCTGGACAAACATACACCAGCTTAATAGGTTTGAAGTGTCACCTTTTCTGCAAGGAAGGCGCTTGAGTAGAATGTAGTCTCTGCTTATACCTCTGCATCTGCTTTGACCGTGAATGCAGTTTGTTGAAGAGCTCATGGAACTTATTTTGTGGAAATAAGGTTTCTAGGAATCTCTCCAGAAACACGTACACCATTCTCTTATTCAGTTGAGCGTGCTGGAACATTTCAAAGACTCGCAGAATGCCTTTCCGTGTTGTCTCAGCACCTATGATGTGCTTCAGTTCATCTACAAAAATGAAAGTCACACAGAAGTTTAAGCTAAATTCCGCTTCTGTGTTAACAGCAAACTTAAACTGAATATTAAGTCTTTCAAATTATGTAACTTGGAACTTTAAGTAACAGTGCCTCTATTATACATAACATGACTAAACTACAAGTTTTCTTACAGCAGAAAGGATTTCTGAAAATCACTTTTACACTATATATGTGGAACCATGTTATTTTACATGAAATCATGCTGTATTGGAATACGGGTATTTCATGCACTGAACTTAAATCCTCTAGTAAATACAGGGTTGGTTCTAAGAGAATTACAGTTGCAAAGTCACAATACACATGAAAACATTCAGTGCGTTAATAACTAAAAACCTTTTTATTTAAATACCGTTCATATGTCAACATTTCTTTTCAGCATTTCAACAACCAACAAGAACACTGACATTAATTCCAGTAACAATACATGGTAAGAACTATTAGGCTTCAATCCCAGACTCACTTACCTGGCATTACCTCCAGTAATTTGGTCTTCCCTGCCACTCTTGTTCTCATTCTAATAGCTTTGTCCCTCCGTGGAACAGTCTCTGCGAGAATGCCGTTGGGCCAAAAAGCATCTCTGTAACAAAAGCATATCTGTCAAAATACATTAACATTTAATCAAGTGAAAGGCTCTTTTTAATCCCTCAAAGCTATCTCAAAAGAAATACAAGAAAGTAATTTGCACACAACCTAATATACACTTCAAATATTAGAAAAGGGAAAAGGCGAAAAAGAAATCAAAAGCAAGAAGCACAATACACTCAATCTATTAGTAGCTACCATATATTTTTTTAGTACAAGAATCAGATGAAAGAAAATATTACACACCAAAAACATTCAAATACCATATAGTTGTTACATAAAATATACTTAAGATTTGCTTTTACCCATCAGTCTCTATTGCCACTGAGAGACTCTAGGCTTAGGTCTATTAATTGCTTCATTACATCTCTGACAGTAGGTAACCTATCAACAAGCTAAAGTTGAGATGAAGTAGTTTCAGTGTAGTATAAAGCTCAATGCAAAAGATATGCCTCTGTCCAGAAAGGTATTTTGCCTCAGTGAATGACATCTTCTAAGAACCGCATTCTTACTCGGTTTTATTAAAGAATAACAGAGTATCTGTAAAGTATGAACCTTTGGCTAATAGGTTATCCTACTTTATAAGGGTGAGGATGGCTCTTGCTCAACAATATTATCATAGAATCACAGAATGGTTTAGGTTGGAAGGGACCTTAAAGATCATCTAGTTTCAACCCCCTTGCGATGGGCAAGGGCACCTCCCATGGAAAGTGCAGAATCCATTAAGAGTTTTAGGAAATGGAACTAAGAGCCTTTGATACTTTCAAACCTGGACTTCGGTTCTGTTGTATTTGCCCACAGGTGAAACATACTAGCTGAGAGCTAGGGTTTTTTTAGTAGTAATTGTTTGCCTTTTAAGGCAAGGCATGCACATGCCTTCAGCAAGGTAAACAAGACACTTCATCTGGTAATATGATGAAATTCATAAGTATATCCATACTCTAGTTCTTATAGACTGGTTAACAAAGAACTTTTTAAGGACAAAGAGAAAACTCAAATATTTTTCTTCATGTGACAATTAGTTACTCTCACTTTACACATGTAAAAAGCAGTGTATGCTCCAACTGGAATTCTGTACAGTAACAGTTATTTCCTCACATCAAAAGAATAGGAAGGATACAGTTTTTAGACATAAATTGGCAAGTACTTCATATTTAGCATGTATGATAAAAGACATACCTGAAGCGTTTCACCGCATCAGCTACTTGCTCAGGAGATGTCATCCAATCAACATGATCAACTATTTTTCTAAAATCAAAGCAACAAGTCTCTCTCATTTAATTTTTAAAACAGAAAACAAGTAAGTATAGTATTTTAAAGATCACTCTAGGGCAAACAAAGTATAATTTCAGTTTCCTCTAACTCCACAAGTAGGTTCTATAAAACTGCAGACTAGGAAGGCAAACACTGATTCTCAAGATAAAAACCTAAGCTTACTGATCACTCCTAAAGCTAAAGCCCTTTTATTTTCGAGTAAATGTACAATGACTAAGCAGGCTGGAAAACTGATGTTGCATCTCCTGTCAGCATTAGATAAATGTCCTGCTCGTAGAGCGCTCCTCTTCATGGAGCACTCTTCAAGTTCTGCTTCTGTAAGCAAAGAACCTACTTAAAATCTCGAATTACCACACTTCTGTATGCAGTTATTTTGTAATCTTTAACAGGGGATACAGACTAATCATAAACTTTGACCTTCATTCATCAACACATACACACAGCTCAATATCCAAGTCTAGTATGTTTACAGAAATGATATAGCATCCGTGTATCCCCATAATCCCAGGATTATTGCCCTAAACGTAATTTGAATTTAGTTTTCTAAGAAACAGGAGAACACAATTTTGCTACAGAATGCCATTAAACCCCAAGAACCTGCTAGGACAAGGTATGATTGCTGAACCAGAGGAAGCTGTGAGTATCTGGAATAGCTTTAAACACAGAAGCAAAATAGTTCTGCATACATCTCTGCAGTAAGAAAGCAGCAGCCTGTGCACAAACTCAGCTAGTTATACTACAATCTGAAAACAGAGTTGTTGAACAGGGCAGCATGGTTTTGGAAGCACAAGTCTCAAGATAATTCCTCGTGGCCAGGTGACAGTTATTTCAAAAACACCCAGTGCTATTATTGTTACACAGCTGAATCACTACTGGTACAACAAGAGTTGTCTATATATTTATTAGTGATGATGAAAACATCAAAAATATGCTTGTGAAGGGTTAAAAAAAGTAATGCTACAGTGAGGAATGTCCTGAAAAAATAATAGGAAACTACTTCTCACCTGCCAGAAATTAAGTTTTTGATTCATGGCACTAATCCGAAGTGACAATTTAGTGCCAATCCTGTTTCTAGAAATTTTTTTGGTTTCTATTTTTCTTTACATTTCAGAAACAAATTGTTAGAAGGGAAAGCCTGGAATCAATAGATTTCTAAGCTGAGGGCAAGAAACATTACTTATTTAGCACTACTAATTTGCTTTGCATTTGCATGAAAAAGGGTATATGGGAATTACAGAGAACTGGGGGTGCAGAACAGACCCCATGACAGTCCCTTCCCTCCTCCCCGCCCCCCCAATCTTTTGAAGTGTGAGAGCAAAGACTTAACATGGCAACTCAGTACAGTTGCACATAATTTGATAGTGCCAGAGTATTGTTTGTGGCATCAGAGAGATGTAAATAGAAATAAGTGCAGAAAGTAATAAATGGTGTTAACAACAAAAAGTATAGTGTGAAACATCGGGCAAAAAGCATAGACACCATCAGTACTAAGTTACGTTCACAGAAATGTGAACTTTGATATTTTTTGATATTTGAAAGCTCTTTTGGAAGTTCTCTGGCATGTAAGAGTTACTGCAATTTGTCTTTCACCAATATTTTCTGTTTGTGTCCATTTTACATCACATTTGTACTTGGTTTATTGATCCTCTTCAAAGGGGAATGCGTGCAGATCTATACCACAATAATGTAGTAATGCCAAAAAGGATTTATAGACACAGTCTACATAGTATCACTCACACAATCGCTCTATGTAAGAAAAGCAGTACCTATTAATTGTGTCACCATATGTTGCTCTAATAAGTTGCTGAAGCAGATTTTTTATATTTCTTCTTAACCACTGATTTCTTTCCTTTAAATCAAAGACTTCATCCATAAGGAGGAGCATTACTCTCAGTGGAATATTGTCATCCACCTGATCAAGTGAGTGAAAGTATAATCAGTAAACTTTTATTTCAGTTCAAGAAAGCTACAGGTCAAATGCTTCAGTATAAGCAGAACAGTGTCAGAAACACTTTGCTCTGTATTTTACGGTAACGTGAAATCTTCCCAAAATCTTCTATGATTGAAAATTAAAGATAAACTAGGCTTAAATCTATCAAATTTTTAAAATAAGACAAAAAGAAACAGTTATTTCACCAAAGTTGAACAAAGTTAATACAAGTAAATATGTCCTAAAGAGAGAGCCTGGCCCTGACTCATACTTTGGTAGCTGTGCCTTCAACTGCCTAACATGAGAACTCTGGAAGGCGCTGTTCTTTGACATTTTTTTCTTATGGATGCCCTGAGCCAAATTCAGAACCTCCTAAGAAAAATGACACTTGACTGCAATGAACCACCTTTTATTTAGATATCGTTCCAATCTGCATGGCTATGAAGTGCTTTTATGCTTGTAGATTAAGAAAAGCAACATTTTATTATTTCACAGAAGATGTTACACTGATTAGGTTACAAAAAACAACTTTTATGGAAATCCCCAAACCAGAGGATTCAGTAACTACGTAAAAGTTTTTAAAGATGGATGGCACACACTTGCAGTAACTGTCAACATTTTTTTCAAATATTAAAATTTGAGGGAGTTTACTAAATTTTGTAGTATGAAAGTACTAGTTCATCTTAGCTGTTATTCATGTTCCTCAGAGAAACGACAGCAGCATCTCATGGCCTGCTTATATGCCAAAATACAAGCGTACATATTGTTAAGCTATGGCATAAAAAGATAGCATTTGGAGTTACAGTTGTATTGCACAAGAGACCACAAATATTTACCTGAAATACAAATGAATTTGATTTTTTTGACTATTTTTTGTCTGATTGAGTGAGCGTAAGTTGTGAACAATGCATCTTAAAAGAGCAGTTGAGAGTTGAAAGGTTTTAAAACATTTGAAATCTGCCTTTCAGAATCACTTGCTATGTTAACTTAGAAGCTATCAAGTATTGTAGCCTCCAGTCATTTTACAGAAGATTAGTGAAATATTTGCAGAGAAGCTGCTCATGTACTTAAATGATAATATTTTGTTTTGCCAGTGCAAAACAGAAGCCTCGGGAGAATCAAAGATATACATTTGCAATTACAAATTTAGAGATACAGTCTGATATAGTGAAAATATGGGGAAAAAGAAAATCCAGAAGAACCCAAGGCTATGTTATTTGAGCAAAAATACATCTACCAAGCCATCATAGCAGTTATGCACAGGAAGACAAACTGGAATGCTTTGATGTGACCAAAAACCCCAAAACGTGAAGGGCAGAACAGGTGCAGATTTATGACCACAGCAAATTGCATATAATCACTGCTAATCTTATGGCCTTTCTGTCCTACTTAGAGATAAAAGTTTTTTTTTTTCCCAATTGTTTTCACATATATGATCAATATTTCAATCAAAACAATAGTAAAATACCATAGCTTATGATAACATCAAGAGCTTAAACTTCACTTTCAAGTTCCTAATATTACTACTTTATACATTATAGGTATCCACATACTAAAAGGTTATTATTTAGGAAAACATTCTGAAGGGGTTTTTTTCCATAAAAACATAGCAAACACTACTTCGGATCCATTAAATAAATTCCCCCTAAAAGGCCACATCAGAAATCAGAATCCACAAAATGCCAATGGAAATAATGCTAAAAGTCTGGTACCATACTATCTTTGAAGAGACAGAAATTGGAGGGAGGAAGGGAAAAAGAAAAAACAATAAAAACCCCCACCCACAAAACACAGGAGCAGCAGCATGTACACTCTAAGTTATTCCACTGTTGTGCAAACCATTTTAGTACTAATAAAGATGTTAATTTTAGAAGAAAGCATGTAGGTTTCTTTTTAAAAAAGTTAACAAGTGTTTGAGTATAATGGTATAATATCAAAAAACAACAAACACATAGTTTAACATAAGTAACTCATTAATTTGGCTTTAGAGGAGTCAGCTTTGACAGGGCAAATGTCAGACTCACATTGTCATCAATTGGTGCTGCAACACGGCAATGGTCAGGATCTGAATAGGTTTTCTGCATCAATGGAGGCACCTACAATGGAAAAAGGTAATGTTTATGAAGTAAAAAATACTTTAGAATAACAATAAATCAGATCAATTTTCATAGTCAATTTGGTTACGAAAATGAAAACCAAACACTTGGTCAAAAGACAGTTGCATACTACTGCAGATAAATATACAGTAGTTTTTTCATCTGGCAACAAATCAAGCCTGTAGATATTCTCCTAGAGCTACCAAAGTTATCAACACCTTTAAGACAATAGACATATATTTTCTCAAGTGCCTAATGCTTCAACTGAAAAACACCTAGAAATTCATACGGGACTGATATTCCTTCTGGTATTTCCTCCTGATCTTAAGTCCTGCCTAGTTACAGACTTTCCAGTGAGTATAACTGCAGATATATTGTTAGTCACACACCAGGAAAGTTACCAGCAACGAGAAAGCGCACAGCCAATCATTTTATGTCACAAGTAATGAAAAAACCAAACCTACACAAAAAACCCCTGCACACCGCAGATTTATTATTCCCTTTCATGGTTTAAAGGTTAACTCATCTTGGTTGCTGTTCTACATCTGCCACATAGGAACAATCCCTGATCACAGACCTTACAGCTACACACAGAAAGAGGATGGCAAGGGAAAGGAAGGTAAGATGGGCATGTTAGGAAGATTACTACTTTCATAGGACTTCTAGATAACACACCATGCAACCATTCCCCACCTCTAAAGGTATTACATTTTAAGAATGTAAGAGATGAGGAAAGATGGCAGGAAAGACAGAAAGAAAATTTAATTAAAAACAGAATTCAGCAAGGAATAAGCAGAAAAGAAGCTATCTCCTTATTCTAAGTTTCATAATATACATTTTTTTTTCCTAATGAAAGCAGCAGATGCAGCAAACTAGCTTTTTGAGAATGGGTGGTAAAAAACCTAAGAAAATCAGTGACTCATTCTTCTCAAGTGGCTGCACTGAATTAAGTGAAGAAGGATCACTGTAAGTCTGTAGATGCCATCTTAAAACGTGTTACTTAATAGCAGAGAACTCCATGTGTGTAGTATAATAACTGCTGAACCTCATTAAAAGGGTATAAAACAAGATTGCTTTCCTGTCGAATGACTTGACTCTTCATTATAGTATACAACATGAGTGAGTCGATAGCTAATCTCCTATTAAGTCACTAGTATGTATTAACTACCAAATATTTTCTTACCTTGAAAAATGATTGCTTTATGTCTTGTCCCAGTCTCTCTGACATTTTACCCATGTTGTCTGACATTTTAGTCATTCCCTCTGCCAGGCTGTCAGGGAGAGACTTGACTGCATTTGATACATTTCTCATAGAGTTACGCAGTGGGTTTACAAATGTGTCCATCTGAAGGGGAAGATGTTTAACCAGAATTGTATAATCTATGAGGACACCAGTATATTAATACACTATGAGAAGTATCACACTGTTCCAGAGAACAATAATATAAAGAACAACTCAAAGTGCTTGACTTCATTACAGAATGCAGAATAGTTTTAGCTTCATTTTCATTTACTGTTCTCATTCCTTACAGCCCTACGGTAACTATTCACATCTTTCAATGATCCTTTTTCCTGAGTCATTTCCATTTCTCATCCCTCGGCTTTTTTTAGTTTGAATTTATTTTCCTTTTCTTCTCCATTTAATGCCATTTCTCCCTTCCAAGCTTCCTACTTCCAGATGTTTCACTTCTGCTTTCAACTCTTCATCTTTGAAACATGCCTCTTAAACAGCACTTGGAGTATTACCCTTTAATATCATGGCAAGTATAATTAAAAACCTAGAGTAGTTCCATAGAAACTGTTACAATTTCTCTTTCGGGACTCTAAATTCAGTCTAAACAGAGGCACAAATAAATACTAGTGTGATGCCCCTAAAAATTCAAGTTTATGAAGAACCTGATGAGCTGGAAAGCTGGAAACCAAATCTCACTCAGTCATTACATAAACCTTGATAAGTTATTTAACTGTTTCACTGTTAAATATTTAAGGAATATAGGCAGAACAACAACTTGAAGTGACAATACAGTTGCAGATGCTTCTTATATCAAAATCACTAAAAGTTTAGAAATAGCTATATTTGCAAAGCAGATGCCCACACAAACTGGTCAACTGAACAAAGAATCACTTGTCTGAAGAGAGTTCTGGTGTCTTAACAAAAAGGATGCACAGCTCAGAGCTCCAAATTTGACCAATTACTCTGAATGGTTACAACGGCTAAACACAGAACAGTTGCTTTTGAAGGGAAATGCATTTCATCTTTTGGGCTGAAGAGTGGAGAGCATGGTAACAGCAGCAAATACAGAGTAAAGAACTGAAAAAAGAAATTAGAAGGAATGAGACTATGAAAAAAAAATAAATCACAGATGCCTGACAGAAAGTAACTTGCAATGAACACACTTTTGAAGTAGTCTTGGTGCAACACACTGTGTCTGATTTGAAAATTTTATCGCTTTGTCATACAAATAAATTTACCTGTTACAAAACTAGTAAATTTTTGGTTCTGTATGTCCTCAGATACAAAGTATTAAAGCAACTGACTTCCAAGTTGTTTTGATAGTATTATATAGCTGTTTAATATCAGTTCAACTTCTCTGTTTAATGCAATCACTGCACTAACAAATACTCTAAAGTTCCCTTGACAGTGCAAAATATTCTTACCTTCCGTGCAAAATCCCCCTTCCCTTTGCTGTAGGCTTTATTCTCCAAGAAGTCATACACATAATGGGCTAAAGCTGGAGAAGCCTTCATCATTTCAGGATTTAACAAGAGCTAAGTAAAATAATTTTTAAAAGGTGCTTTTTAATAAAAAATGAAAAAGGCCATACCATTCAGTTTAGTAAAAGTTTACCATGCACGAAGACACTACATCTTACAATGTATTTTCTCATTCATTCTCTAAATTTTATTGCAACACTACACTATTCTCAAGACGGAAACAACATGCTTCTTTATAATTCTTATAATTTTAACTAGTATGTTAATTACAGCATCTCACAGAAAAACACACCTTTATGACCACTCATACTACTTCTAAAACTCCAAGAAAAAAAAAAAAGCTGTGACTGAAAAAAAATTGCTATTAAAAATAGGACATATATCTCACAAAGGAACAAATATTAGCACTCTAAACAGAACAATCAGATTTCATAATGTTTTATTCATCTTCATTATTTATTGCTAACATGTCCATTGAGTTGGTCAACGTATTTTAGTGCTAAATGACCAGAAAGTCCCTATGAAGGAGGACAACTGAATTTCTTTAGTTGGGCTGATACAGGCCTTATCTGAATGGAGAAGCTGTATGGTTGTGCTACAGCGCCGCAGGGGGTGCTACGCCAATCCTTATGCAACAACACAAGAGAAAGTAGCCACAAGCATGAGTGTAACGGAAGTAAGTTAAGTGGCATAGAGCTCAAAACCAGCACAGCTGGAACCTCACTGGCACAGAGCAGTTGGGACAGAACCAGTTGAGAATAAACCACAACAGTAAAGAAAAGGCAAATTTATTAGATAATATCAAGTTCTTATGGTGTACTATTTAGGATTGTATACCACCTACAACACAGCTTTTTTTTTTTTCTTTCTTTCTTTTTAAAAAAGCATGCTAGCAAATTTTCTACTTCATAAAAAAGAATTCCAACCTAGAACACAATTGAAAAAGTGTAACAGCTTACCTGCAAATATGCATTTAAATCTTTTTTCCTCTTTTCCAAAAATTCTCTGTCCATATTGTTAAATGTCTTTTTGCCAGGAAGTTTCAGTATATTTGCAAGGTTTTCAAACTAGAAAAGAGGGAAGATTTTTTGTTCTGTTTTCAAAAGAGTTTCAAACCATCATATAAGCTCAGAAATGACAGGGTTCATTATATTCACCTATTCTTATCTACCATACAACACCTGACAAATAATTTCCGCATCAAGCCCAGAACTCAGATTCCTTGGAGAAGCCAAAATGAAAGGTAGGCCATTAAGAACAAATGCACGAAAATTCTCAGGAGATTGTCAAGGGCAAAATTTAATTTCTGAATACACACGATACTCACTTTTGAAATACAGACTAGTATAGTGGGCAAATTATTCCTGTCATCACACCTGCTCAAAAAGGTTTAAGCTCAAGATTTATCATTATTATTTGTGCAGAAGTTAGTAGGGTTATGAGACTACATCAAGAGAACTTGCAAATCTTTGTACAACATCTTCCCTTTCCTCTCCTGATCAAACCTACTAAGGAAATATCAAGATCACCCGTATCAGCAGAACATTAACTGACTATAAGGTCAGGGAACCCACACCTGTTGCAACAGGTCAGGGATTCTTCAGAACAGTGAATTAACTTAAAAAAAGAATAATAATTAAAAAAAAAAAATCAATCTGAGGAGAGTACAAAAATTTCAAAGTATTCAAGTATTTTAAATTTATTGACAGCATGTTAAGATGACCAGAAATTCAAAGGGAAGTCAGACTTTGTTTATAATTAATACAAATATTTAACACAACATTTGCTTTTTTAAATAAAGTCTTTACCATTTTCACTACTGTTGGGACTTTATAATACTAACCTACCTGCACAAAATTTGTTCTCTATGCCTCTCTACTAATAACAGAGTAAAGGGATGTAATCCAACACTTCTGACTAGTTCAAAGGTTATGCAGTCAAATCTGACTTCTCCAAAGGCTTGGTTTAAAAGCGTTTCACCCTCCCCTTTTAAAAGCACTGCATTTTCAACCCTTTTTCATGTCAGCAGGTTCTACTTTGTACCAGCTGGTGAATATACAAGTCTCTATTTTTTCTTCTTTCATTTTAGGAGGGTTAAGAGCCTGAGAATACAAGTACGGCAATAAAAGGCAGATTGTATAGCAGTACACTGAACTGCCAACAGCTGTCCCTTTTGAGACCCCACCGATCCTTAACATTTCACTTAAAACCTGAATACCTAGTTCCCAAGCTCCGTTTTTATTTCTTAATCTCTGTGACAAACGTAACAAATGAAATATGCCACTGTTTGAGACCAATAGCACTTCCATACAAATATTTGAAAGTAAAGTTAAGCAAATGGGGGGGTGAGCGGAAAAGCTTTCTAAGTTCCATTTCCTTTTGTTAGAGCAATTATAGGTACTAAACAATATAAACATGCACCTGTAAACTGCTCAGTACAAATAATGTATAATACAAATGGTAAAAGAAGTACACTTTAACGGAAAGAAACATAGTGCTGTAACTCCACATCTTAAGTTGCCTTGAGAAAGCCAATACTCACGCCATGCCATCACACAGGAAAAGTACCTTTCAAAGAAACCTTAAAAGATTTCCAGGAGATTAATTACCTGCTCAGTGATCCTCATGTGAAAGTCATGGAAGTCACTGTAGCGTCGATATGTTTTCCATGTCTCTTCGCTGTTTGGATTTCGCCGATGGACTGTGATAGCATACAGCGCATATGTCTTGCCGTGATCATTACACACTCCTGCCACAGCATATGGGTCATAGTCAGCATAGACTAGTAGTTTAAAAACAAAAATAAAAAAGGAACAAACAGAAAGAAGGAAGACGAAAGGACACAAATGTGAAGTGAAGAAATGTCTGGAATGACAGACTTGAGAGGCAAAAATGGACATGCAAGCAGAAGAGTAAGCCATCCCTTTATCCAAAACTCTGTATAAATGATACCCTCCAGAAACATATTATGTAAAATTAAATACAGAGAATAAGCAGCCTTGAAGTTAGACAAGTTTCAATGACATGCAAAATATAAAAAAAAAGAATAGAAAAGATTTGAACTTTTAAGAATAGTGAATAGATCTTTTAAAAAATAATTTTAACCTAAAGAACTCAAGATATGGGTGAAAAACAACTGTGAAACCAGAAGAAATTCCAGTCTGCAAAGTACTCTAATCATATTGAAAAAGTCTGTCCATCAAAGACTCTGTAAATACAAAAGACAGTGCTAGCAAGCTTTAAGCATTCAGTTTTGTTATTAACATCACCAGTTTGTTATTAACTAAGATAAAAAATACCACCCACACTACTTAAGTCAACAGAAACAATATACACACACAAATATATGTATTCTGTATGTGTGTGTACATATATATATGTATTCTCTGTGTGTACACACACGCACACATTTTACAGAGAAGCCTATTTATAAATGGAAAGAACACATTGTTAAATAGAAGCAAACAACTTTTTGTTTTCCACTAAATATTCAAGTTCTCTTGGACATTCCTCCACCACAGAATTCCTCCCAGTATAGAGTTTGTTCCAAAACTTCCATTTAATCTACAGAATAACTGAGGCCCAATATTGCTTACACTGCACACTGTTTAAATTGGTTCCATGTTGTATTGAACCAATACCCAGTAACCACCATTGTCCAGTGGCTAGATGAAAATACTTTTTAATCAAGTTCCATTAATTTCTCAATGCACTCACACTTCACGAAATACACTTTTCCTGAAAAGTCATCAGCTCTAACCTCCATTGTACTTCCAAGCTTTGACCTCTCTCAGGTGTAATGCTGAGGTCTAAGCAGCCAGGGAGCACCTCTAGGATTAGGGCAGCTGCTGACAATGTAAGAACTACTCACTAACAAGGTGCACAGTGGGCATGGAGCATCTTTTCTTTGCCATCTGCCCTCTAGAACAACAATGTTGAGTGCTGAACCCCAGGAGAAAAGAACAGGTAGCCAGGATGCTGCCAAAATACTGCCCAGAGGATGGAGCTGGGAAACCCTGGCCCCACGGATGCTGAGCAAGCACTATTCTTTAAACTCATGTTGACAACTCTGCTGTGCAGCCACCAGACCACGTCTCAGGAGCGCTGCTAAGTTGCACCTTTAGGAGTACCACTTCAGGATGGGAGTGGCAGAAGAAGAAAGAAGTTGTCCCCGCCGTCTCTTATGTCACAGCCTTTTAATCAGCATGTATTTTGCAACACAAGACAAGGTGAGTCCTCAAAGATTATGGAGAAGATCTTGTATACACCCCACAAGCACAGTAAAGGGTAGTAATCAGCAGAGGAAAGGAGCCTGCACATAGATGCAAGATGCACCTACTGCCTGTAGCATCCAGAAAGCAGGGACTTGTATTTCTTGTTCAAACATGAGGTGAAGAGGAAGATGTTCCGTTTAATCCTGTCTTACAATATGAACCTGTACATATCCCCTGGTTCAAATGGAGCATTATGGATTCACAGGGTCAAGCTGATAGTTATCAATACATGCTGCCGTTAAGATTATAAATTTAACATAATTTGTGTGGTTCTAAGTCTACCTTTTTTCTTAGATGAAAACAATGAAACTTCTAAGTTTAATTCAGAAAAAAGTATCATATGCCATTTTAATTAAAAAGCAAAATTGTGATTCTTCACTTTAAATTATTTTTTCCCTTCTCCAAAGACTTAGTACACGAGATTTGGATTGTACCATGCTCTCACGCTGGATTGGAGTAACAAAGTTTAATTAAAATGTCAAGTAGTTGAATTATTGCTCACAGCTCATGTGTCTGCTATATAAATGCATAAATTTAAAAGTCTATTGCATTGTAAAATCTACCCCAGAAAAGTATCTGAAGATTCATTCACAATTTAATTACCCAGTGCAATCTCATCTAACTAGAGTATTTGCAAATAATATCTGAGAAATTTTTGTTATTTAGACTCATGTAACAAAATTTTTTGATTTATTACTAGGCAAATTATTTCAAAAGATAACCAAAAATGCCACCACTGTAAAGACTGAAGCCACTACCTTAAATTAAGCTAAGTCAGTAACGAAGAAGAAAAAATAGGGGAAAATATTATAGTAAGAGGAAGTAACCAGTCAAGAATTAGAATTGTGTGACTAGGGGGAAAAGAAAAAAAGTTGGCTTTTAGAATTTGTTCTTTAAATTATTTTTAAAATAAATGCTCCTCAATATTAAGTTTAATGAATGATTCTCCAGAGATAGGAAAAAAATACTACCATAAACAACAAAAATTAAATCACATTTTAAGTACAGATACATAGTCTACGACCTACAGCACCAATTCTGTACGGACTTCTGTTGCACAGACTTAATGGGAAATATGAATTCAAATGTTTTACAAGGTTAAAAAAATGAAAGGATTAGGATTTCAAGGGCCTGTAATATCAAAAAACTCAAAATAAATGGTGGAAAACAAGTAAGCAGCCGTCATAAGATTCACTTACCAGTATCTGAGATGTACGCATGGAGTTGAACTGTCTCATCAGAAGGGACATTTGAAAGGTCATCTAAGGACTGCAGGGTAGGGAAGAGAGGAGAGAAGGAAGAAACGGGCAAGACAGAATACGATCACAGGTGGATCTCATTTGAGAAATGCTTTTTGATTAATCTATTTAATTTTCAAACTTTCAGTTCACTACACTAATAGAACAGCACTGTAACAATGCAAATAAGTGTTGGTATTAGTGATTACCAAAGCCTTTCTTTTACAGCCTTCATTTCCTCTAACAGTTTTGCATAGTTTTGTGATTACTTCAACATATTTGCCACTTTCATTTGATATCTCAGTTCTAGTAGAAGTACAAATACTGTCTTTTACTGAGTTAAAAACAAAAACAAACAAACACAAACAAAAAACCAAAACACCCAACTGCGGAGATACGGACAAGGGCTAATGGCTTCAAACTGGAAGAGGGTAGATTTTTATTAGATTAGACCTCAGGGAGAAATCTTTTACTATGAGGGTGGTGAGGCACTGGAACAGGTTGCCTAGGAAAATCGTGGAGGCCCCCATTCCTGGAATTGTTCAAGGCCAGGTTGGACGAGGCTTTGAGCAACCTGGTCTAGTGGGAGGTGTCCTTGCCCATGGCAAGAGGGTTGGAACTAGATGATCTTTAAGGTCCCTTCCAACCTAAATCATTCTATGTTGTATAACAGATCTTTTGGTTTTATCTTTATACCATTCTGTTTTCTTTCAACTGACTTAAAGCACTACACAAAAGTTACAGTGCAGTAAAAGTTGAATAATTTCTCTGGTGTCTGTAAAAAACAGCAAATACTTTTCTCAGAAACGTTTTCCCGTGTAAAAAAATGAATAGGTACATCCTTAGCTGGCTAATGCCCTGTCTCCTTGTTCAGTAATTACTGGGATCAAAAGAAGCCTCACGGCTCTTCTAGAGAAGCTTTGCTATTATTTAAAATTAACACATCTGACTACTCAGATTTAACATAATAAAGCTCTGCAAGATTGTGGAGTGAAAAACTTGGATATGCAACTGAAAGAAATGGAGGATGAGCCACTACACATGTGACTCTAATCTTAAATTACCAGGTTAATAAAAAAAAGATGGAGCTACTTAAGTAGAATTCACAGGCTCTGGGATCCCAGCAACTTTATATATTTTACCCTAAAATTCTTCAAAGATACACATTCAGAATGAATATGCAGCTATCAGCTATCTTTTATAATTTAAACAAGCCAGTTTAATAGTGAGTTGCCACAAACAGTTACCTAGAATGGGACCCACTGGGTAGCAGTGCCATACCTGTGTCAAAAATAAAACCTCAATACACATTAATCAAGTTTCCAAACTCCTCTGTTTCCTTAAACATAAATCAATCTTATGTGATTACAATCAAAACATTGGTTGGACTTGAAAATGTAAATTATTTAAAGACTGCTATTGCCCCCTCTTCATCGGAATCTTTATCATCTCCATGATACTCCAACGTAATACTTCACTCTTCCTTTCTCAAGCTCTCTAGAGGGAACAGCTCTTCTCTGCCCCAAGCACCCCAATCAGTCTCTGCCTAAATATCCACCATGGAAGGTCAGAGGAATAACATTTCTGTTATAAAGTCTAGATACTGGGCAAATGGCATCATTAAAAACATCTGAACACGCTATATTTTAACATGTACTGTGGTACAGTCTCCTAAATATCTTACAAAACAGCTTGTAGTCTTAAAGTACAAAAGTCCCAAGTTGAAAAAAGGTAGAAGAGGAGCCCGTTCGGATAATCTGTTTTGCCATTGCATGCTATAGTGGTAAAAGTTTATGCCTGTTCAATGGTAAAACAGCTTACTGCAAAAATATTTTGAGAAGAGACATCATCTTTACCTCAAGAATTCCCAAATCTGTAAGTTACTGGACGCTAGAGAGTATTCTGGCAAAGTATCCTATAATCTTCATTAGACACTTGCTTTTGGTCATTGGGCTAGACTTTCTCTGACCTAGTCCATTCTTAAGCAAGTCACCCTTGGACAGCAATAACCCTGTGAGGTGTCCAAATTTAAGAGCAAAATATCACCCAAGACTGATGAACGGCAGGAATTTGTGGAAACTTGGGTAAATGCTTGATATTCTGAGAGCTCTAGGATTTGATTATCAGTAAGACAGAATGGACATTATTAAAGACAAGTGACAGTCTCTAGTAACAGATAAGTAACTGCTCTAATATTTTGTTTGCTATGAAATACTGACATTAAGCTACTATTATATGTTTTTAAAAGGCATCATTATTTCTTGTTTTCCTGCCTCCCTTCAATGCCACCCTGATAGTTCAGTTTTCTTCTTGATAACTGAATGTGGTTCAAGCTGACATATGACTGCCAGAAGTTCAACCCAGCCAGTTCTGCTGCCATTCAAGGTCTTAGATATGTAACACCTGTGTAACAACTTCTGTTTACTCAATGCATAAATAATACATAAAGCTCACATTATGGATCCATTTAGATGAAAACTGCAAGAGTATAAATATTCTACAATGGTTTTATACCCCCAAAATATGCCCCACTGGTTTAATATAGTAGATTAATGTGTCAAATTAAAAGGCAGAAATTAAGAAGATATTTTTGTAAAGTAACTTTTCCTCAAAATAGTTTGCAACCTCTCTTCCAAATAATCTTAAAATGAATTCTTACAGTGAAAGTATAAACTGCAGGTGATGTATTTTAGAATGGAAACTTTAGGAAGCACTCAACTGCTGTGGCAAGGCACTATACAGCAACAATTAATGCAAGTAAATGAAATGATTAAAACTTGAATAGATAACCAACAGATAGTTTGTATTTAGTATGATCTAATATCTTTGACATTAGGTATATTCACAGGAACACAAGTTAATTAAAAAGCAAAAAATACCACATCACAACCCAATCTTACTTAATGCATTGTCATTAGCTAAAAGTGCAGCAATTCCCTGACCACTGAAGTAACCTTTCCAAGGTCTATTTTTCATGTAACCGACTAACACAAGGGACCTAAATTACGTGTACAGAAATTTACTCTTGACATGGAATTCAGCCAGGAAAAACTAATCTACCAATATTCAAACACCTGTAAAAGCACTGAAAACCCTGAACAATATGGACTACAGAAAGCAAAAGTTCTTCTGTGTAAACAGACCTTTATTACACACTTCTGCAAGAATGTTCTTCAGTCTTTATAAAAATAGTTAATATAGTATCCTGCAAATACAGTTTTCACAACAAAAATCAAGACTTTGAAGTGTCCCATGCAAATATCTGTTGGTATTGCAACAGTGCTTGATAAAGGCTTTAAGACTTTCTAGCTTAGTTTGAAAAGGTCACATGAAACTAAGCAGCAGATAATCACTAGCCTGATGAGCCACTGCAATGACAAATCCCCATCCATAAAAATCTGACTTCAATATGTCAGAACATTCTTAGAAAAAGTACTTAGGAGACATTTGAAAGATATTTTTAAGAGATTAGTCAATTAAAGGAATCTCTTGTGAAATGTTACCAGAATGCATGTATATTTATAAAAATATGACTAAATTAAGTTTCTTCTGCATCTAACAGGAGTTTGTGTATATTGTATCAGCTGACCACCTCCCCTTTCTTCCTAGTTCAAAATGTAAACAAGAGGAAAACAACAGGGAAAAATCCCAACTTAAAAAAAAATAAATAAAATAAACTCCACAAACAAACAACCCCCACATGGAAACACATTTACATTGATGTTAAATGTGTTCCTTTACAAAATAAAATCTATTCCCCTGCGTGCAACCATGATCTAACCAATGCACTGGAACTCCTAAGGAGCTACAGCATCTTCCAAAAATGAGTTAGAAGGGCCTATGAATCACATAAGACAGGAAACTACATACAGATTGCAAACTTCTCTAAAACTAAAAGATTTGGAAAAATACTCTCATAGGCACAATTGAACCTTGCCTATCTTTGGCTTTGCTACATATAGTCTTGTCGTGGTTTGGGCCGGACTGGGCATTGAGATGCACAACTGAAGAAAGAAGTAAGAGGGAGGGGAGGAAATACATCAAGATTTTTTATGATTTTTCCTTTTTAAATAACTGTGATTTGATTTTCAGTTTAAAACATTTTAAACCTAATAAGATCTACGTGAGACACAATATTTGGAAAAAGTCTGGTAGAAGTACACAGTTCTCTTCATACATATGCAACCACTAGTACACGCAGAAGCATATTTCAAATATTTAGGCACATTCATGTAACAAAGAAAAGGTTCTGACAAACTGACCCGGTCAAGAACTGCCTAAAAAAACAATACCAAAAATAGCTTGGAGTTGGTCAGACTAGAAAACAAATATTCATATTTTGTATAGATAAACGGCGGATACTTTTATCTTTCCAAATCAAGCCCTAACTCAAAAAAATCCCCACCTATAACAATTTAATTAAATGTTTCATTTTACAGTCCATTTTAATTTAATCCTTCATGATTTCAGTTTCAAATGATTTGTTTTCGCCTATTATTACCTGACTCCAAATTTATTTCTATTTAAAAAACCAAACAGGGATAAGAAAGTATGCTTTGCATAAAATGAACTATATAGATTATTACTGTTTCTGTGAGAAACAATGCAAAATTTCATTAAACACAGGGGAAGGTACAGAAGATGCAGTTTTAACTTACAGATTAACTGTTACATTATGTGTGTTTCAATTTGATTCCAGAACTTATTCAGAAATCAAACTGCAGTGAAGTAAAACCTCTGGCGTACATAATTTAAAATATTTTATAACACTATCTCTACTGTTGAGGGGAAAAAGTAATAATAAGTAAAAAAAAAAGAAAAATCCAAGCACTTACCAGATTTATGCTGCCAGTAGGAGACCCATTAAAAGATTCTGGGAGCAGTGAGGAAGGGAAAAGGAAAAAATAGGTTAGAAGATTGTCTCCAACGTAGGGTCACACACAAGAAATAAAAATGCAAAGACAAACCATTATGGAAAATAAGACACAACCCTGGCATTGCAAAATGTTGCGCCCAACATATAAGTACCTCAAGTTTCCAATAAAGATACCTAAAGGAAAACACATGCAAGTTTATACAGCTATACATATGAATTAAATACTCCAGAGATCATTCATTTTTAAGCTTCATGACATGGCTTCAATAAGGAGTTGGTTTAATAGTTAAACCAGTTCCATTAGATTTGTACTTCAGCTAATGAGAAGAACAATTTACTTGCTTTAAAAAGCCACATCTTCTATGTACTTTCAATTTTTATTTCCAGATGAAGAATAGTTACGTATTAAAACAACCCAACACGTTTAAGAACCTCAAATATTTTTTCATAAAACTTGAGAATGAGAGACTTGCATACTTATTTTAGCAACACACTTGTTACCAAGACTTGACAAAAAGTTTACATGGGATTAATAAAGTTACTACAGAAAAAAATATTTGACTCCCAACACAATTTACAAAAAAAGCACAAGGAAGAAACATTAACTTAAAATCCAGAGATGCTACAGGAACTTTTTGATTTCTCAAAACCAGTATGAATAATGTTCTTATTTTCATTTTAAAGCAGAAAAAAGAACAGTCCCAGGAAATCCCCATTACAGATATAGAGCTCACCTCCTTCACCATCATCTGATCCTCTGAAACTAGGATCCTTCAGCATATCCAGCTCAGCTAACATACGCACATACAACACATTCTGTTTGAACGAAGGGTAGAATCTTTCATCTCGCAGCATCATTTCATACACCTTATTGAAATAAAAATGCCAACTTTAGAAATACTTATTACGTTTTTCAATTAATCGGACAAGCTTTCATAAATTCTACCCGACCAACGTGTATCTGTGCATTCCATTATGTGTCTCTGGGTTTTCTTTAAAACCCTAATGCGAGCTTGTGACATTTCAATTCAGGCTTACTCTTAACGGAAAGGTTATGAGAGCTAATTGTGCTAGAAGTACAATACAGTCTCAGAAAATACCTAACTAGTGGGACATGCACGTATAGGAAGGAAGCAGTACATTAGCTGAAAATGTTTCCTTCCTCTCCTCATAATCCTTCTGATTGCACTATGAACATATCTGGTCTTTACCCATTTTGCAATAGGTTATCTCTCAGAGTCCTTTTTTGCTGATAAACTATAAACACCGACCTGCAAACAGTTCAGGGGAGCAGTGAGAAGAGGGAAAGGGAGGGAGGGAAGATACCACATACTACTTTCCTGAAGGTTTCCAGTTCAGTCAATACAGTACAACCCTACTTCATAAAGATTCAACCACACCACCTCAAAAAGTTATCTATAGAGCCAATACAATGACAGTATATGTACATACACACACATGTATCTACATGTAGTGGGAATTAATTCATAATGTTTGGATATTCATGTCAACTCTAGAGCATTTTAATGAATTTTATTTTTTTTTTTCATGGAACACTTTGTACAAGTGCTATCACCTGGTAAGAATGGGAAAAAAAATCACGCAGGTCTGAGGTAGTCAGTTTCTTTTGTAACACAGGAGAAATTTATGCTCTTCAGCAGAAATTACACGCAAGGCCCTTGTAACCTACTTTGAGCAATACAGATTTCACAAGGTGTTTTCATTAGTCTTAAATGTGGGCCTCAAGTACAATAGTGTTTCTAAGTTCTACAGTTCATATCACTAATTTTTAGCATGAATGAGAACATTAAGTTAATGACCTAAAATAAAAACCTCTCAGGCTGGGTATATAATTTACTGCCAGAATATTAAGCATTCACTTTTTCTTTTTTTTTTATATATATATATATATATATATATATATATATATATATATATATATATATATATATATATATATATATATATATATATATATATATATATATATATATATATATATATATATATATATATATATATATATATATCTCTCAGACTCGAGTGATAAAGTTGATGTATGCAGGAAGTAAAAAGTCTGTTTTATCTTCAGTACTGTGCAGGCTTGAAGAAAAACAACAGTCAAATTAAATTCCGGAAAGAGATACAGGATTTAACATGGTAACACGCTTACATCCACCTTTGAAAGAGAGTGCTAAGACGGGATCAAAATTGTACCACTTAGTTATTCTACACAGGCATGTTTTCTTAAATTGGTGCATAAACACAAATAATAATCCCATAATTCTAAATTGTGCTTCATAATTAATTTCATACAGGACACCTACTTTGACTATGGTGAAACAGAACTTGGCATTTTAGAGCATGATTTTTATAGAATAGGAAAATGGTACAACAGGTTTTAGGTTTCAGATATTTGAGTTCCTTCCTTTTTCAATGGCTATAGTGATGTTTAATACTCTATAGCATTAAGAGTTCTTATGCAATATAGTAGGAACAGAGTATACCTTTCTCTGAATGTCATCGAAGATTTCAGGTGTCGGATCCTCATGGTTCAGCGTTTCTGCCAGTTTTGCTACTAAGTTGTCATCAATATTAACTCTCGGAGATGCCTGTCATAGAAATCTAAATCAACTTTTGCAGCATAAAAATAAGAAAGCTTCTATTTTCACAAATAAAATCCAATAGAATTCTGCAATTCTCTAAGTAAACTACATTTCTTCTTGATGACTACCTCTAGAACTGTCTAGAGCACACAAGTCAGATCCCCTCCTCCCAAAATTAAGTTCAGAGTTTGTATTAAAACTCAAAATTTTCAGGATTAAATCCTAAGAATCACCTCAAAAGCAATTTATGCATATTATTTTGAAGCAATATCTAAACCAGATTAACTCAGACTTAAAGATTTTATTTATTTATGAATAGAAGGATCTAGATTCAGAAACAAAGGACAAGCCAGTAAGAACATAAACGGATGAAGTCCTGAAGCATCTGAGGAAAGGCTAAGTTTGTCAACTCGGTCAATTTCTAGAGAGATTACCAATAGCTGCAATCATGGTAGCTTTTCATACGCACTCTATTACAGCCACCAGCATACTAACTATATCAGTCATCAGATTCCCCATCATCCCTGGGTATGACATATTTCAAACCACTGCCCGTTAAGTGTTCTTTTAGATGGGCCCAAGTTCACACACTTTCCACTTTTACTGTAGCAGAGACAGGGAGCCAGCACTGAACCAGATCCAACGTAGCTCACTTGATCTATTTTGGGGCCAGCCTCGTTTAATCTCTTTATTGATGATCTGGACGAGGGGATTGAGTGCACCCTCAGTAAGTTTGCAGATGACACCAAATTAAGCAAGAGTGTTGAACTGCTTGAGGGTAGAAAGGCTCTGCAGAGGGATTTGGACAGACTGGATCAATGGGCTGAAGGTATGTCAGCCAGAAAAGGAAGGTCAAAGAAAGTGTTTCGCCCCAACAAACAAGACTGACAAACTAGTAACAACGGAGACGAAGGCAGCTGAGGTACTCAATAATTTTTTTGCCTCAGTCTTCACTGACAACCTCTCAAGTGGATGGACCACAACACGGGGAGGGGGGGGAGTTCCGCCCACTCAAGAGAAGATCAGGTTGGTGACCACCTGAGGAACCTGAACATACATAAATCTATGGGACCTGACAAGATGCATCCCAGAGATCTGATGGAATTGGCTGATGTAGTTGCCAAGCCACTCTTCATATTTGAAAAGTCATGGCAGTCAGGTGAAGTCCCCAGTGACTGGAAAAAGGAAAACATTACACCTATTTTTAAGAAGTTGAGAAAGGAAGACCCTGGGAACTACCGACCTGTCAGCCTCACCTCTGTGCCTGGGAAGATCATGCAACAGATCCTCTTTGAAGCTATGCAAAGGCACGTGGAGGACAGGGAGGTGATTCAAGACAGCTGGCATGGTCCTGCCTGACCAACCTAGCGGCCTTCTATGATGGAGTGACTACATCAGTGGACAAGGGAAGAGCTACAGATGTCATCTATCTGGACTTCTGTAAGGCCTTTGACATGGTCCCTCACAACATCCTCTTCTCTAAATTAGAGAGGTATGGATTTGATGGGTGGACTGTTTGGTGGATGAAGAATTAATTGGTTGGATAGTCACATCCAGAGGGTAGCGATCAATGGCTCAATGTCCAGAGGGAGATCGGTGGCAAGTGGTGTCCCTTGGGGGTCTGTATTGGGACCGGTACTGTTTAATATCTTCATCAATGACACAGACAGTGGGGTCAGGTGCACCCTCAGCAAGTTTGCTGACAACACCAAGTTGACTGGTGCAGTCGACACACCTCAAGGACGGGATGCCATCCAGAGGGACCTGGACAGGCTCGAGAAGTGGGCCTGTGTGAACCTCATGACGTTCAACAAGGCCAAATGCAGGGTCCTGCACCTAGGCTGGGGCAACCCCTGGTATCAATAGAGGCTGGGGGATGAAGGGATTGAGAGCAGCCCTGCCAAGAAGGGCTTGGGGGTACTGGTGGATGAAAAGCTGGACATGAGCCAGCAATGCGTGCTCACAGCCCAGAAAGCTAACCATATATCATATCCTGAGCTGCATCAAAAGAGGGAGGTGATTCTGCCCCTCTACTCCACTCTCACAAGATCCCACCTGGAGTACTACATCCAACTCTGGAGTCCTCAGCACATGAAAGACATGCACCTGTTGGACTGGTTCCAGAGGAAAGCCACAAAAATGATCAGAGGGAAGGAGCACCTCTCCTATGGAGACAGGCTGAGAGAGTTGGGGTTGTTCAGCCTGGAGAAGAGAAAGCTCTGGGGAGACCTTATTGCGGCCTTTCAGTACTTAAAGGGGGCTTATAAGAAAGACAGGGACAGACTTCTTAGCAGGGCCCGTTGGATAGGACAAGGGGTAATGGCTTTAACCTGAAGGAGGGCAGATTTAGACTAGATAGAAGGAAGAAATTTTTTACAAGGAGGGTGGCAAAACATTGGCACAGGTTTCCCAGAAAGGTAGTAGATGCCTCATCCCTGGAAACATTCAAGGTCAGGTTGGACAGGGCTCTGAGCAACCTGATCTAGTTGAAGACGTTCCTGCTCATTACTGGGGGTTGGACTAGACGACCTTTAAAGGCCTGTTCCAACCCAAACTGTTCTACAATTACAAGAGATTTGAGGGATAATTTGTTAAGGGAAGCTTTCGAGTGAGTTGAAAGGTGATTTTTATGCACACACAAATTCAGAACAAAGATGCTTTGTTAACACAATTTGACAAGTGTTTTCTTTCACAGAAGACTGTTATTACAAGACTACAGGAAGCATTCAAGCTTAGCCTATTGAAAGATACCCAACGGTGATATTTGGGCAATTTATACGGACAACTGTGGAGAGGCATTTCATTTGAAAACCCAATTTTAATCCAAGTTTGTACAAATATTGGGTTGCATCTTTTTGAAAACATTTCTTTTGTGGGGTGGTGTGGGGGTGGCGATGGAGGGCAGGGTGAAAGCAAGGGAAAGGGGAAAGGACAGCATACAAATGGGCAGAGTTTCTTATTCCGTCTTCATATTTTCTCTATTTTTTCTCTATTCTAGAGAATCAGCGTCTGAGAAACACATTCAGTGCATTTGACAGGATAGTTAGTGCCAGTATGAGCCTTTTTAAATGGAGAGGAAAAAAAACAACCGAACAAAAAGAGGAAGACATTTTCTTACTGCTTGACACGAGGAGACAGAAGATACACAAGTAATAGGTTAAATGTCAACTTATAGACAACTCGTGCTACATCACACCCATTTTATATTAATGTAGCTGTAACTACTAAAGCATCATCTGTACAAAGAAAAGTTCCAAACAAATTCCAGGCAATGAAGAAGTAAGTTATTCCTACCTTTTCTGATAAATATTGCTCATAAACTCCAAATGCAGCTGCTCTTAATAGACCCTTGGTTTGATTAGTCTGATGTTTTCCATCTTTCTGCCGGCTTTGAAGTACCTCCAGCTGTTGCTGTGCCGTAACCCTGTATCCTTCCACTGTCATCCAGAAAAACAGATGTGCTTGGCCACCAGTCTGCTGCATGTAATCTACAGAAAACAGCCACCACACAACTATAGTTACTGTTGTGCATCTTAGAATAAGAATCCTCTATGATGTTAATCACATACAACTCCAGGATCTGGTTATACATCTGGAATACTTGTCACATAAACTCAAAAATTAAAAAGCACTATATACATGTTGGTGATAATCAGTAAACAATATATTGGGAGCAAAGTCTAGGAACTAAGCACCGAATCCTAAAATGCACATTTAAAAAGTGAATCCATCATTACTGTGTGGATGTAACAGGTTTGTAGAGCACAATACAAATTGAGAGGAAGTTCAAACTGGAATTCTAACAAATCATGTGCATCCACAGCACCAAAAGGACTATCACCACTGCCAAGACTGATCAATATTCTTCATAATGACCATCAGCAACACAATTAATTCACAGAATAGAATCAAGCATTAGAAAGTATTAAAAACTAGTTATAGAACTTTAATCCATCTATCAATTTCTTGATTATATGACAAACTTAAAATAGTACATAAATTACTACTGTACTTTAGCTTCTCAAATATACAACCTTCAGTACCCTTGTAATCCTCTAAACTTCAACCTAACATCTACAGTCATGAGTTCAATTAGTTTCAGTGAGACCAGCAAAAGTACGACTAACAATTGCAGTAAGTTTCAGAGGCATTCCAATTATAAACCTCTAAGCAATTCTTGCAATGATTCTGTTCTAAACAGAACAAACTTTTTATGTGACAGACCAAGAAACCTTGCAAGAACAGTCTTACAGAGAGATCAGTATTGAAACAAGCCTGATATAAGCTTTTGGAAGTACAGAGTATGATGTTCTGAACAGTTAATTATGCCTGATTGGCAAAAAAGGTTTTGGTTCCCTCTGCCAAGGGGCTCGTACACATTTAGCTCTCAGTAGACACCTATATTCAGTGATTTCAAGTGAACCGTCCTGTGAGTTAGCATATTCTTTATAAATAAAAACGATCAGAAAAATTAACACTTACCCATAAAAAATTGTAGTGCAACATTGTCTACCAGAATATGGTCCAGAGGGACTGTGCAAAGTTTTCCAAAGTTTGCTGCCAGTTTCACAGTATCTATTTCCTGTAAGACACAAGTTCAGTGTGTTCACAGGTGTTATATTTTAAATTAGCTTTTAAAACTCCTGCTTACCACAAAGCAGACGTCATGAAAAATAACTTACATTACAGATAATAAAGCAGCCTCTCAATGGTTAGTTATTTTCACAGTCACTAATAGTGAAGATCTAGATCATAAGGTCATGGTCTCATAACTATTTGCCTTCAACATAGATGATTTCTGCTACATGGGAAGCTGACTTTTAACACTGCCTATCATGTAATAGCATACAAGTCAAATTAACCCCAAATCCCTCACCAACAGTGACAGTAGCATGAAAATGAATTAACAAGATGAACTAATTTCAGAATTTGATGGGGTGCAGGTCACCACAACTTAAATTCATCTCTGCCAAACTTTCTTTGTTAATATGACATTTCTTGGTATTACAGTAATGCTTCCAGATCCAGCTGTACAATACTAAAACACTTTAACAGTCAATATGCACAGCCTCTCTCAGCCTTGAAATACAAAACAAAATATAAAACAAGAAAAAAGAACAACACGAGGTTCTCAAATGTAGCATCCAGTATGCCTTAGGCTCTTCATTGAACTAAAGAGGTAAACATGTCTGACAACAAGGCAATACATAGAGTCTACAAGGCATTACAAAATAATCAGCAAGCGGTACCTTTATCAACAACAAGAGAGATCTTTACCAAAGACTAAGGTTGAGGCACACAAGGTATGCAGTGGAGCAGCAAAACAGAACTGAATCTAGGTGTATAAATACAAAGATGCTTTGCATCTGTGTAACATTTTGGGTTAGCTCTTGTATTGAGAAGGTAAAAATAGTTTTAAGATGTACTGACATACCTAAACTGCTAAAGCCAGAATGCAAAAAATTCCAAATATGTGAACCTTTAGAAATTCTTTCTATACTTAAACTGCAAATATAAGACTAACTTCACTTATATAATGTATTCCTAGAACTGCATACTTCAAGTTACGTTTTAAAATGCAGGAATTAAAAAGCTACACCAAACTAAATCATTTGCAACTTCACTCTTTCAGAACTAAAAAAAAAATTCTTAAACACTTACTTTTCCTGACTGCAACCTCTGAATTCTTGAATCACATACTTTAATGACATATAATAAACTGTTTATTTGATTTTTTATAGTGTTGATATCTGAAAGCAAAAACACAGAGGATTAAGCAATGCAGATGAGTAAATGAACTTTTTTCCTGAAATGTTCTAAAAGTATCATACAAAAAGTGACATACCACATATAAAACATCAGCTTTGTAGAGAAGGGTTTTTTCAGTTTAAATACCTTACAGATGGAAGTGAACAGGAAAAAGTATTTTTCTATTTCCTTTTTCAGATTAATCGCTAACTGACAACCCATTAACACCTAACATATTAGTGAAATTCAGAACCACTATTCAGGCAAGTTTCAATTCAGTGGAAGTATACATACCTAACCAATTAGTCTGTATTTTTTTTAAAAAAAACCTACATAGGAAGATTTAACTTTTAACACTTCACATATAATTTATTTTTTTAAATAACAAAATGCTTTATACCATGCTGCATCAGAGTTTTTATTTTCTAAATTTTTGGAATATCCTTCAGAAATCATGCTGGTAAACGCATCTCATATTTTGTAAAACAATACAGCACTAACCATCTCCTGCTGTATCTAGAGATCGAAGATATTGCAGTTCTTCACTTGCTTTATCTTTCACTGCTTCCAACTCTCCAATATTATCACTTAATTTAATAATATTCATAAAGGCCTCATAGTTACAGTTAGAATCACGAATCTGAAACAGAAAGTTTTACAGTGTGAATAATGCAAAACGGGTAGAAGAACACAAATTGATTTTTCATTAAATTAATTGTTTTTATACAGCATTGCAAAGTGGCATTTTGAAAACACTTTGATGCTTCTAAACCTTCCTTTTGATACTAGAATTTTACATGGACCAAGAAAGAGGATGCACGCACACAGTCAAAACGTATTTCACACCATCATTTCCTGTTTTCAGGAAGTACAAAGACACATGGAAAGTGCGTCAACCTCCTTAATGAAGATCTTGTCCAAAACCCAGTCAACCTCCTTCTGCTATTATCCATCTCCTTATCTAAGTAGGCAGAAACTGGTGAGACCACTGAAGAGGTTTCAGCTTTGCCAAGGTCCCCTGCAAGTATACATGCTCCCAATGTACTGGCTTCTTAAGACACAGAATTAGAAAAAGAACTAAAACATTCTACAATGTAACCATAACCTCCGGGGGGGGGAGGGGGGGGAAGGAAATGACTGAATTTATATCCTCTCTGAAACCCTAATTCAGATACCCTTGTAAATACTATTAAGCTATTTCAAGACATACTCTTTTCCCAGTATTCGCACAGGGTGAACCTGCTCTGGGGACTCAAAGGAACTTGTGCAAGTGCAGGAAGCCTGCTGTGCTGCTGAGACCACTGGAAACTGTGTTGTGAATGCAGCACGGAGATCAGGGGAAGGCTGGCAGCTTTACAGCACATGCATGCAGGTGGAGAGGGTTGAGTTCTAGTGCCGTCTGTCTTTACCATCTCAAACCAAAAAAAGTCACTTCACTCACATCCTTCATAAATGCTCACTCTGATATGGAAATGTAATACTTGGTCTGTACCGCAGAAGTGCACGGACATGAGCTGCATGAGCAGAGAGAATGAGAAGAGCGGATACCTTTGACCAAAGCTGATCGAAAATCTTCCCAGAAATCTGCTTTTAGAAAAGTAATAGTACAAGCAATACTTGAACTTCAAACATTTTGTAAATATGTGAATCTCAGAATGAAGAGACAAATTTGAATTAACTCCTAATTTTATATTGAAGCTTTACATTTTATTGCAAGAGAATTAGTATCGAACTAAGGTGTGCCTAGAAACATGGCATTAAACTTCTCATTTTCAGAAATCAAGTTTTTCATTCAAATCTGATTTTATGTCAAAGCTTCCAAAAGGAACCAGAATTTGAGTCATCTCTACTTCTGACCTTAATTTCCGCAACAATCTTCATTTCACAAGACTTGTATTAAGTTTTTGAAAGCATTTATTCTTCCGTATCCTTCCCCCAAGCACATTTACTTCCTCCTCTCAGAAAGCAATTATGAAAATTAATATTTGGTACATCACCATTATAACAGAAAGCTTTATAAAAACCACAGAATTCTATCTTTAGATGTAGGCGGGGGCAGTGCTCAGTAAATAAAGAATGAGGCCAAGCTACAAATAAAGAACATGCGTAGGAGGAAAGGGGAAACAAAAATTGAAAAGCTTGGTCCATATGAGCAGCAGTATTTTTTCATATTAAAGCTAGGTTCCCGTTAGTAAAGCAGTGCCCTAACTTTTACATAAATCGAGATGGCTGGAGTGAAGGAAACATTGTACACGTACACTTGAATTCACTCCATACGTAAGAATTTTTATTGTGAACTCTGAGCGTGTTTTCAGCATAGTACTTAAATGCACATTCGAAGACTAAAATATATGGATAAATGTAGAGAGAACGTGGGGAAAGAAAAAATATTAAAATTTGACTCATGACCTACAAAGAATAAACTCTAAGAGTAAGTTTCAACTTGCTTTGCAAAAAAATCAACAACATTAAAGTTCTATTTGTGTTAGTTTTACTATGCATATTTCCTTAAAAGTTTGTTGGGTTTTTTTGCAGATGCACTAGACAGCTGCGGAAGTAAAGATTTAGTTTCTTCCCATTCACTTAAATTATTAAGGGTTACCACAAATATCCCTAAAAAAAACCACCCTGAAATTCCTTAACAGAGACAAAAAAAAATAAAATTGGAAAAATCTTATTACTTGTCATTCTGGAGGCCTCTTAAGCTTTAAAGGACATACTGAAAAAAAAGAGTCAAGGAAAAAAAAAACTTCCAAGGTTAATGCCATACTTCCTGAACAGCTAAGTAAAACAGCCAGAGGACTCGGCTTTACACTTTGCCACACGTCTGTTCTCTGTCAGCCCACTTTTGCAAAACCACCACAACACAGAGTACATATAATGCAGAGAGAGTGTGTGTGTGTGTGTGTGTGTGTGTGTGTGTGTGTATGTATATGTGTGTGTGTATATATACATCAAAAATTTAGTACAGCAGCTGTAAGTTCAGTATCTCTGTCAATATTTCCACTGGTAACCTCTCTACTGGATATCTGTCTGTCATGATTACAGGAAACGCAAGTAAAGCTTTATATGAACATATCTGGGAAATATCATTCATTGTAAACATAAATCTTACCATCCATATGACATACTGATTAATATAATCAGGATCACTGAGCTGGTTTACTAATGGAAGAAGAATTCCTCGGGAGAGGATTTCCTGAAAAACAAAACATAATAAACAATTTTTATACATTTATTCATAAAGCTAATATAATTGCAACAATTTAAAAATCACCATGTAGAGGTTAAATAAAAATGTGTAATTACAGAAAAAATTCATTAGGCACTAGCACATTCCCTTCCACTTGACATTAGATGTTAATATCTCAAGAAAAACAACACCCATTTTATCATGCTTTTCTAATGTTGCTAGAGCAAAAAAATTTTGAAAACATTTCACACAAACTGTTCTCTGCTATTAAATACTTTAAGATTGTACTGTATTTAAAATAACCTAATATTAAATTAGATCAATTTTATAAAACAAAGTAAGAAAAGCAGCTCAGATATAAAATTTCTGGTGGCATTACACCAGAGAACTGTGATGGCTTTTAGAGTCCGTACTTACCCTGACAAAGTATCGCATGATCTTGTTCTGGAAGTCTCCAGGAGGTAGCAATATATACAGTAAAACCTCACACAGATCCCTTAGGAATCCTAGGGAGGGACAAAAAAACAACCAAAAAAGCCTCTCAGCACAATTTTATATTATGTTATTTCCCATCTTATCTGATGTCATAATACTTAACAAATAAATCCTTAAAATGAAATTCAAATATACAGTCATATATATTCTTACAGTCCAAGCATCACAGTAACACCTTTCAGACTGAAGATAAGCAGCACTGATGTAAACCTAACTGAGACAAGATGTAGAGTCTCAAAACTAAGACAAACGAAAGCCAAATTCCAAGAACCAAAAACCTAACTCCAATGTACTTTCCTTATTTAACATACATGGGGTTTTCTTCCCCTCCTTCACACTTTGCCCAAAAAGATAAACTGATTTTTTTAAATGAAGACTATGGAGTAGTGATAAGGAAGGCAGCTTTAACAAAAATCAGTAAGAATCTGCAAAGCCATCCCCTGTCTCCCAGAAAACAAATTTCTACCTTAAAATTCTTCCAATGAAAAGGGGAATAGCTACATATGTATGCAATTACAATATAGCTTTGAAAGTCACATGCTAAGATCTCAGTATATTTCATATTGCTAACACAATTGTTAGTATTTTAATTTAGTCTGCTATACTAAAATAACTTCAGAAGATAGTATTGAGAGACCTTCTTCATCTTTGGGAGAAGTGCAGACTAGATCACGACAGACTTCTTTTTCCATTTCAACTTCAACCTCAAAGAATGTATCCACAAGTTCCTCCGCTTGATCTATACAAAAGACAATTAAAAGAAACATACTTTTTTGTAAAGATCATAAACTTGAAAGTCAATTTGAATTACAAAATAAAGCTAACTATATTTCACACGTCAGATACCTGCCTACTCAGATTCAAAGAAAAAAATATTTAAAACTTTACATTACCTTTCATCTGATCACCTTTCTCTGCTATTCTTTGCTGAGCTTTTCTGAAAACTCGAAGATGAGTGCCAAAGTCATCAACAAGTCGTGTAGTGAAATAAGGCTGCCAGTCTGTTTCCTTTGACCTACCAGAAAAGGGCATCCATGAAAATTAATTATTTTATCCTGAATATAAAGAACAATAATAAATTTCTACTTGTCTTTCATCCCTGCCAAGAGCCACACTGATAGTAAACATGGAAAAGCAAAGAAATAAGTCTCCTAATTGCCTATTCACTGAAAACAAATAAAATATTGTAAAACACCACTCTCACACCATATTATTTATGCTTGATTTACTTTAAGGTCAACATTAGTATCTGGAAAATAGTGTTCTGATTCATGATCTTGTCAAGTATCTGTGAAAAACCCTGATACAAACAGCCTATGAACAACTACAACCTAAAACTAAATACTCCCTGGGTCTTTTCCAGCCATACTTCCTGTCATTTTGGAAGGCAACAAAAAAAAAATAATTTTCTTCTGAATTTGCAGTATATGCATGAGTAAGAGAACACACATTTCATTTGAAACTACAAGCAACCTATTATTATCAACAATTGATTCCACAGCCTATATGAGAGGTAGGTAGTGTGAATCTCCAGCAATGCACGTAGATTTGCATCATAAAATAGTCACTCTCAGATTTGTATAAAATCATTAGTGGTGTGAAAAAGATGCAGAGATATTCTTGTGACAGCCTTACTAGCCAAATTAAAAAGGCACTTGTGAGTTATAGGTTTAACAAGCTACATGTTAGTGATGGCTTTTACTCTGCACTAAGTATTCCACTACCCGAACTCTCTCAGATACCTACTTTGTTATAGCAGAATCCTTCTACAACACTTCCTTTTCTGTGTTTATTCTTTCACCTAGTCTTTCTTCCCTCAAAAAGGGAGAAAGAGATAAGGAACTCTGGAAGAGAGGGAAGCCTACTGCAAAATCTAGAGGTAGAAATAAGAAGTGGAGCTGTCTCAAAAGAAAGTCAACCAAAACCAGCAATAATTCAGATCCACCACCTGCACAATCAACACATCATACAAAAACACTAGGTGGCAGCCTTACATCATTCTTCCAAATGTGCAACTCAAGAAAAAAAAAAATCTCACTGTACTGATATTCTCTAGAAGCTAACAGGATATATGAAATTGGAGATGACAGTACTAATCTAAGACTCTACACCTATATCCAACTACAGTCGTGATAAACACATTAGATCATTTTCTTTTAATAATAACAAACAACTGCTGCTCCCTGTTAAAATTATTTGATTTGTACAGAAGAACACAACTGCACAGGAGTGGTGGCTATTTTTGCAGAGATATAGGACCATAGGAAAAAAAAAAAATTTGCTATAACCTGGCCTGCTTTGACACAAACTCAGTGCTTCATACCCTTCAATGAAGTAACTGCCAAATAGATAAAACATTGAAGTTGGGTAGCCAGGTCCATTTCATGTAAGCACAGGATTGCTTGCTGTACCATACAGCTCTGTTTAGCCTAGTTTTCACTATTTCCACCATTGTTTCCTAGGATTTCCATTATTTCACAATTAATAAGATTTTATTATAGTTAATTTTTCCTAGCATTAAACCTAGCTCTCTTTGACCCTTCTTGCACACCGACCTACATTTTCAAGTCAACAGAGAGGGGGGGATGATAACACTTCAAAGATTTTATTATATTTAGGTGACCCACAACCTCTTCTGAAAAGAAAATGGGTAACAATCAGCACAGTGGGATAAATACCTGAAATCATTACTTAACAAAGAAGCAGATGGATATAAAGGCATGCAGTACCTGGGCTGAGAAATCAGCCATACTAAAGATGATAAATAATGTCCCAGACAAATCCCCTGACTTACTGTTACTTGATTAGGCAACAGCAGAAAAAAACATGGGACAATTAACAAACTATCCATTTGTTCTGAATTAAACCTATTTTTAAAAAAGATTTACATATGTGACCTATTATTTCATTCTCCAGATAACCATTCCTTCAAAAAAAACCTTATTGTTCTTACGTATTGAAGAGCAATATCACTTTTAGAAGTTATCTGAGCTGATACAGAGATTTGAGTTAAAGGCTTTCAGACTGACCTATCTTGGGAATAGCCCTGCTGTTTATATGAAACAGACCTGCATATAAAAAGGTGATGATTCATGCAACTTAATGCTTAAGTTGCACGAAAAAAGCTATTCGGTAATTTTAGGCATTAATCTAAATTTTGAAAAGGCCGTTTTACAAAAGACCATGACTACAAACATCATCGCCACTCATTCCTTAGGGAATCAGCAAAAGTCTGTAGTTCTCAGATTATGATCTTAAAATTTTACACGTTCTTTCTGTAAAAATGCACTGAACGATGCCAATAGATAAACTTAATCATTTATCTACTACCACACAACCCACAGATGTATTTTGTCCACTTGTTTAGACAGTGTATTGATGTAAATATAAACAACCTTACCTGGCAGAAAACTGAACAAGTGCATACTGAAGAGCCTGCCTGATTTCCAGAAGAAACGATTCATCATCACTTAGTGTGTAATACCAATACTGCACATAGTCCCTCAGGGAAAACTGGATTACCTGAAATTGGAAAAGTAACGATGGAACTGATGAACAAAAGACAACAAAATATAAAATATATTTTTGTGCCTGATAATGCAACAGCAGTCGTCTTAGAAGGTTAACACAGTGAAACATATTCCCCTACCATTACGAAAATGTGAGTGAAACAATACAACTCACATACTGAAACCTCTTTTTCGTATTGGTTTACATGCATTCATCACCACTATGGTGAGAAACTAACATACAGAAAACAGAATCAAATATTGCCCAATATCCTGGCCCATCCTCAATGTTTATTCAATTACCACTCTCAAATATGGTAAAATTTCTCAACTTCTATTTGTCTCTCCACTACTTCAATATTACATAGTCAATACTTGCAAAATAAAAATAGGTTAAATGGTCCTGGTTAGAACTTACCTGTTGCAAAGGCTCATCAATTATATTCGCACCTGTCAGTCTTCTGTCAATCTTAATAGGTCTGGCTTCACGTTTCATTTCTTCTATGCACTTGAAAAAGATCAGGAAATGTAACTTTGCAGGTTTTAGCTATAATTAAAAATCATCTCCACTGTTTATGATATAAGTATACTTCCAGTGACATTTTCCCTAATATTACAATTTATAGAGTAGGTAAGATATAATCACAGAATCATAGAATGGTTTGGATTGGAAGGGACCATTAAAGGTCATCTAGTCCAACTGACCCTGCAATGGGCAGGGACATCAACTGGATCAGGTTGCTCAGAGCACTGTCCAACCTGACCTTGAAGGGATGGGGCACATACAACCTCTCCAGGCAACAATAATATCTGTATTTTTCACTATATACTAAACAATGATGAGGAACTAA
This sequence comes from Burhinus bistriatus, assembly GCA_013397275.1. Taxonomy (NCBI): domain Eukaryota; kingdom Metazoa; phylum Chordata; class Aves; order Charadriiformes; family Burhinidae; genus Burhinus; species Burhinus bistriatus. The sequence goes on from VYXH01005431.1 coordinate 1,597,956, forward strand.
CCTGAAAACCTACTTCTTGCTTACTTTAAAGGAGCAAGTTTACTAAAATACTAAATCAGAAGGAAATAAACCTAAAATTGTTATTG